>CAXKVY010004356.1:0-45000 GCA_964058915.1 Tetropium fuscum
GGCGTCTTCATCTATTTCTGAAACTCATAATTTTGAGCAACACGGTCTTACTTTAACCGTTAATAGTAATCATAATTCCAATGTAACTATTAATATTTATAATTCCAAATAGTTTTCTTTTTGTTATTGTTGTTGTTGTTTCTGAATTAAATAAATGTTGAGTGGATTCTATTCTTTCTAAACCATCTTTTAATCAAAAATGACATTGACATTTCCAGGTAAGAAAAGTGACAGATGCTAGCCGGGAAAGTAAAGTAAGTAATAAGTCGCTTCCCGATTACTTCAAAGGTTAGAAATCCATAAATTACTAACCGATTGTGAGTAAAAATATTTGACTATTATTACGTCACATTCCTACGATTTGTCCTCTGGCTTGAAATGGCGCGAACATACACACATTACCGTTACTACTTACAAGACAAGTCACTGGTTTTCCCAATAATCCCAATAAAAATTGTTTTTCCCATGCTTTCCTACGATTTGTTTTCTAAACTACGCCATAACTCTTGGTCATATAAACCAATCCTTCTGTGTCTTTCTTGGGAAAATTATTAAAATGGATTGTTCTGTCCATATTTTTCCTTGAATGGCAAATATACAGACAAAAATGCGTGTCTTATGCACTGTTTTCTTTGGCATCTTAATTAAATTAATAACAAATAAATTAGGCGTCAAAAAAACAAACAAACACCCACGCCTACGTAAATACATGAATTTCAACAATGAACATACATTTACTCGTCTGTTTTAAGTTTGATATTTGGCAGCTAGGGGGCGAATGGATGGCTAAAGCGTCCTAACACCAATCCAATATTGGATTGGCGCTGCGGACTAAATACTCCGTTGAGTATAACGTGTTGCCTATACCACGCGAGTCATTTACAACGACGAGAGCCTCCCAAGAACTGTAAACTAGACGGGATAGTTACATCAAGCAAATCTGTCAGTCAGCATTCTCGCAACCCTCTATACACCGTGACGTCGCGCGGATGCAATATAGAGAACTGGAATGTCCCTAAAGTTAGCAGATCACGGTCAGCAGATCAAAGGTTTCATAACATCATAATTAGATGCTACTTAGATGCTAATTAAGTGCGCAAACCGCGATTTAAATGCTTTTCAACTTTTTCCGGATATTAATAAAAAAAAAATTAAGTTAGCAGATCATAGCCGAATATCGTAGTATACTCATCGGAATCATTGTAAAACCTAATTATTAATTAAATGCTCTAAGAAAAAGTGTAAAACATTTCGAAAAATTATTTTTTTTTTAATTTTTCGAATTTTTTTTTCGAACAGCAGAAGTTCGAACTCAGCAGATCAGGGCCGAAAGCCATAGTATAAAGATCGAAATCGTTGTAAAACCTGATTGGTAATTAAAGGCTCATTAAATGCTCTGAAAAAAATAAAAAAATATTTGAAAAAAATTTTGAAACCAAATTTTCTCAGATACGTTTGACTAGCAAATCATGGCTGAAAATTGTTGTAAATGAAAAGTTCTCGTTCCCGCATGTTCTCGTTCTCACATGAAGTGTTCTCGTTTTATTACGGAATCTTATGATGTTAACGAAAAATACAAGTTCCATTAATGAGTTCCATTAATTATTAATGAATTTTTACAACGGTCCCGCTCTTTTTACAACGACTTTAAGCAATGATCTGCTATAGTCAAACTTTATCCGAAAAGAATTTTTTTCAAAATTTCAGAATTTTTTCAAATAATTTTTGACTTTTTTCAAAGCATTTAATGAGCCATTAATTACCTATAAAGTTTTACAACGATCCCGATCTATATAATATGATATTGCAATATGATATGCTTGATCTGACGAGTTAAAACTTTGTCCGAAAAAAATAAACAAACAAAATGTTTTCGAAATATGTTGCACTTTTCCGGGAAGCATTTAATGGGCTTTCAATTAATTAGGTTTTTACAACTATCCCGATCTGTTTACTACAATTTTTACCCATAATCTGCTCTAAGTTTGAACTTTGTCCAAAAAGATTGAAAAAAAAATTGTTTTTTTTAATGTTTTGCACTTTTTCTTAGAGCATTTAATGAGCCTTTAATAAATAATTAGGTTTGACAACGATGCCGATCTGTATACTATGATTTCCGACTATGATCTACTAACTTCATCTAAAGTTAGCAGATCCTAAATTAAAAAAAAATAAAAAGGCGTCTCGATCGATGTGTGCTATTTCTTTGAGCATTTATCGAGCCTTCAATTATTAATACGTATTTACAACGGTCCCGCTGTATTCACTACGATTTCCAGCCATGATTTGCTATAGTCAAACGTATCTGAGAAATTATTTTTTCAAAATTTTTTTCAAATAATTTTTTATTTTTTCAGAGCATTTAATGAGACTTTAATTACCAATCAGGTTTTGCAACGATTTTGATCTGTATACTATGGCTTTCGGCCATGATCTGCTGAGTTCGAACTTCTGCTGTTCGAAAAAAAAATTCGAAAAATTAAAAAAAAAATATTTTTCGAAATGTTTTACACTTTTTCTTAGAGCATTTAATTAATAATTAGGTTTTACAATGATTCCGATGAGTATACTACGATTTTCGGGTATGATCTGCTAACTTTATCTAAAGATAGCAGATCTCTAATTTCCGGAAAAAGTTGAAAAGCATTTAAATCGCGGTTTGCGCACTTAATTAACATCTAATTAGCATTTAATTATGATGTTATGACACCTATGATCTACTGACTTTCCGACCATGATTTGCTGAGTTCGAACTTCGTCTGAAAAATTTTTTTAAAAAAATTAATTTTTTCGAAATGTTTTACACTTTTTCTTAGAGTATTTAATGAGCATTTAATTAATAATTAGGTTTTACAATGATTCCGATGAGTATACTACGATTTTCGGCTATGATCTGCTAACTTTATCTAAAGTTAGCAGATCTCTAATTTCCGGAAAAAGTTAAAAAGCATTTAAATCGCGGTTTGCGCACTTAATTAACATATAATTAGCATTTAATTATGATGTTATGAAACCTGTGATCTGCTGACTTTCCGGCCATGATTTGCTGGGTTCGAACTTCGTCTGAAAAATTTTTTTTAAAAAATTAATTTTTTCGAAATGTTTTACACTTCTTCTTAGAGCATTTAATGAGCATTTAATTAATAATTAGGTTTTACAATGATTCCGATGAGTATACTACGATTTTCGGCTATGATCTGCTAACTTTATCTAAAGTTAGCAGATCTTTAATTTCCGGAAAAAGTTGAAAAGCATTTAATTAGCATCTAATTAGCATCTAATTATGATGTTATGAAACCTGTGATCTGCTGACCTTGATCTGCTAACTTTGGGGACATACTTGTGGAAGCATTCAGCATTGAACAGTATCTTTTTCACAAAGTTATATTTCTTTATTGTGGTCAAATACGTATTTTCTGATGATTGAAAATATTGTTACATTTATATTATTATCGTTGTAGGTACGAATTGTTAAAAATAAATTATAGGTATAAAACTGCAATGTAAAATACAAATAGGGAGGAAACAATGTGGTATTCCTTTTTTAATGATTTTAAATAGGTTTTAATCAATTTTTAGACTTTTATTTTATTAATTTATTTGGATTGAATTAATTCCTTAGGGATTTTTCTGAATTATATAGGTAAAAGGTACACTATGTCCCAATAGGTATACACTTTCGGCCTATGCGACAGATATACCCCATGGGCAAAGAATATCGTGCGTTATAGAAAACGTGCTCGGATTATTGACAGTATCCGTATAATTGACAGGAATCAAATATTTAACCGAGAAGGTATATACGTATATCCCAGTCAATCATATACCGATGAGGGTATAACTCAACGTACAACTCTGATAGGTACTGTGTACTAATTACGGATGAATGGACAGACGTATGGATATAATTTTATTGATTTTTTTGTTGTATTTTAAAATGGATAACATTCTTTGTGCTCTGAAATTAATATATATTTTAATTGAATCAACTAAATATTTAAAAAAGCAGTCAAATACAAATAGCTTACAGATAAAACCTTATTCAGCAGGTACACAAAATATTTTTCCTTAATTCGTCAGTATAACTGCACGAGCAATTTCAAAGAATGGGTCTAATAAACCGGTCCATTAAGCAGGCTTAATAATCTTTGCGATGGGAGTAAAGCTTGTATATTCTATAGTTCCAACATGACTAGTATTTGTGAAAAAATATTCTGACGCAAACAAGCAACAACAAATATAGTATGATAATAACTGAAGTATTTCATAATTTTCCCTCGATTTCGCTGTTCTAATAACCATTCTGAGGCTTCTGAATTTTCAGATACAGAACAGCTACGTTCTAACATCCGATTGTAGAATATTAAACTCTCTAGAATTCTAACACTCGTTATAGAATGAATATTTTTTTTCTACTTCTACTTTCTAATAAAAAGAAAAACTCGTTGTTAAATCTTTTGGATGAAGAATTAGCATGGTATAAAGAACTATTAATTGAAGCAGAAATAAATAAATGATGTGGAGGATACTGCCTAAATATTGCACAAAATGAAACCAAGTATTTTTTCTTACGATTTTCCTTTATTTCTCTTTTCTGTTATAAAATCATAGCCATGGATATGCAGCCACAAGTATTTTACAAAAGTAATGGTGGAAACATAAGAACTTTCTGTTTTCGATATGATATATTTTCTGTCGCTCAAATTATGCGAAATTCAGGAATAGCGATTTTCTGTCGATTGTTAGTTTAGTTTGCCAATCTACCTTTTTGTGCGAGGTATTTTAAATCGGGCCGCAAAATTCTAAGCAAATACGAACCATTAATTATTGTGGTAAAGTGGGAACGACGCATGATAACAGTTAAATGCGAAGAAATGCAGTTTCTCCTAGGTCCTAGAATACATGTTTTGTACCTACCTAATATATATTAATTAAATAGCGAATTAAATATGTACACACACTTAAATCTAACTTAAAATTAGCACGTTAAATTATTATTTAATAGTCATCATATTTCGCCGTTGAATACTGCACTGGCCTTCTTTGTTGCAGGGAAATATTGATTTCTTCCGGTGATCGAAAAACCTGTCCTATTGAAGCTTGAGGTCTAAGCGTAGATGGAGAATGCAAACGTTGCTGCGGTACAGTAGCTTGGGTTCTAAGTGTAGGCGTGTTTAAACGTTGTTGTACAGGTACACGAACCTAAAATATAAATTAGCAGTTAGTACTGAAAATAATATAACCCCCAAATGTTGAAAAAAACATGTAAAATAACCAAAACAGAAAAAACAAAAAATTATTATTTATGGTTGTTGCGGAGAGAATCGAGCACAAGGATTGAAGGTGGCTGGATTTTGTTGACGAACAGAATGTGCCTATTAATTACAAGTTGTTCTTATTGGTGTGAAGTTATCCACAGATTTCCAACCAGAGATGCTGACGTGAAGTCAAATAAAGCATCTGTGGATGACAACGTCTGTGTCGTAGTAACCCAGCAAACATGGGAATGACGACCAACGGTTGGATAATAGTCGTAAACGGCGTCAAAGCACAGAAGCGGAAACTATACGCGGCGATCACACTTGAAATATACCTTCCTTTCAGTAGTAGTTTTTAAAGCAGTCGCCCGCTGTTACAGCGATATTTGTTTATTATGCATTTATAATACGGTATATATTTCATTGGACCTACGTACGCTAAAAGACTAAACCTCGTTTATTACACTTTTTTTATATTTCGCGCCAAACATTTGACTTGTTCATGGGTGGAGCGGAAGGAAACCAACCAACCATCTTGCTTGCGATATGAATAGATCTGTGGATGGAATAGATGAGTCATCGTCAGAACCAAAGCGTGTTGTGCTTTTAATTTTTAATTATCAGCAAAGTAATTTGTGTGATGTCGAAAAATAAAAGGTAAGTGGTACGGATTATTGATTGGCGTTTTCCCCGTTATAATTGATTTGTTTTAAGAGATAAATACCTTATGTATTAATAATTTTTTGGATGTAATAAAATTATAAAATTATAGAAATAAGTTGTGTCAATAAAGACTGTTACCTTTGATTATATATAATCAAAGCTGTTACTAACTCATCTCCAGATGATTTAAACTTCATATAAAGTGTGCCTCCGATGCAGTGATATAATCGGGGCCTTTTTTACCGTTAGGGCCCAATGGCAAAGTGGTGCCTAAAATGTGTACATTTAATAAGCGTCCATGATAATTATTATATTTCAGTCCAAAAATTTACTAGGGCTCAACTCAATTGATAGAGCTGGATTTAATGTTTGTAAACACTACTACAGTAAACAGTACTACAGTTTGTAAACACTACGTTCATGTACAAGATTTGTTAAAAATGTTTTCAGTTGCTGTAAGAAAAAATCCTCTTTGTGCAAATGCAATTGAGGAAGAAGTCGACGCTGTGGTGAAGCAATGGTTATGAACGGCCAGTGACAGGGATGGTGGAAGGGTGAGGCGACAGAAGACTTTATAAATTATTATTTGTGGCATTGTCATTTCTCAAGCTTGAAGCTTATATATTATTCAAGCCTAATGAATATATTAAATGTATTTCTTAAAATTCTTGTTTTCATTTATACCTCATCTGTTTTTCAGGTTATCTCGGGCGCTGACAGAAGTATAATTGTTTGACTTCTGGGTGCTTTCCCACATAGGCTCCCAGGGGGACTATGATTGTCTAAACGATATTTCAACAGAGTCATATTTGCCATAAGGTTATCATTGATATAATAGTCGCTTACTATGGCTTCTATAGTTAACTGAAGTCAGCTAAGGAGACACCTGATAACGGCAGATGTGTATCACGAAAGACACATCTGCCATCCAAAAAGAAGCATATCAACCACACGAGAAAGCACCTGAAAATCAAATAATATTTCATATAGATATAAATGATCATTTGTACGACATTCATTATATATATATATATATATATATATATATATATATATATATATATATATATATATATATATATATATATACACATAATGAATGTCATACAAATGACCATTAACCGCTGATGGTTTAATGTACAACAGGTTGCTGGTAGTATAGCGAATAAATGCCATAAATCATCGAATATCATAAGGCAAATTAATACCTAATTATGTGTGTCTGCCACTGCTTAAAATATGTTGGTCCTTATTGGTTGGCCGCTGTTTCATTTCAAAACAGGGCCAATGAAATGCACATACAGCGGGCCATTGCTTGCCAATGTCGGCAACATTTGCAGGTTTTAGAGCGGGCCATAGATTAGTGTTTGCTGGGAAGTGGCGCAAATCTGTGGCTGGGGTCCTCAAACAACTCTATATGACGAAGAAATGCAAGTAGTGTAGGATATGAAGATTAATTACAAACACCCAAAATCTGTGGCTGAGCTAATAAATTATGATTTTTTTGGAAATATTTAGACAACCCTTAGTTATGCGACAAAAAAATTTCGCAGGAATGTGAAGCATCCAATACAGTACACGGCAGTGTGTATGGTTTTCTTTGTCACGCCTCGAAAATATTAAAAAAATAATTTATCGGAAAAAGATATATTTTTGTAGTTTCTATGAAATAACTAGAAATATTAAAAAACAAAACCATATAAACTGTCGTATACTGCATCGGTTGCTTCACCTTTCTGCAAAATTTCATAAAGGCACATCTATTGGTTTTCTAGACTATTTCAAAAGAGTAAAAGCAAATATAACTTTTCGTGATAAATTATTTTTTTTAAATACTTTCGAGGCGTGACAAAGAAAACCACGTATTAAAGAAAACGTATTAATACAAGAGACAGAGTTGTTTACGTTTATGGCCTATCCAAGATCGTTCCATCCTTGTCGTCCGTCTTTTTCTCCCGAACGGCACGTTTGCCAGGCTTACTGTGAAATTCACTTGAGGTCTTTGAATACCGTAAAAGATGTTCAAATAATTTGACAATTTCCACGAATCTGATTCATTTTAATAGTAAAATGTTATTTAAAACAGCTTCTTGATAAAAGTAATCTATTGTATTGCCTTATTGCGTTAATAATATATGGTGAAAACCATAGACAACCGAAAATGTACTGTGCCTTGAGATATAAATCTCAACAACGGCAACGTCGTTTGATGAATTTTACTCGAGTTTTACTACAATGTTTATTTATCAATGGAAACATATTTGCGAGGTTGCCGCAACGCTACAGCTTGTACTTGTGTTTTCTTTAGTGTGTTCTACGAATCATTGTATTTATTGCGATTCAGGTGAACAATAAGTGTGTAACTATGGTGAATTCTTGTATAGTTTGTAAAAGGGTGCATCATTTAAGTCCGGAAAATGTTATTTTTCATCGGTAAGTAATATAAGTATTTTTAAGGTTATCTACAAGCTGTAATGGCTTGACTTGGCCAGGGGCGACGTTGAAACCAAAAATGAAATTTTTATATTGCTGTAATAATTAATCAATACTTATTTCATTAATTTTTATTATGTAATTTATATAGTACATAATCAGTGTGCGATATTTATTTAAAATTATTTTTATTCTGGTGATGCAAAATACCATTTTCATCTCCAATTAAATTCATATTATAATTAAAAAAATCTAATTAATAAAGTTTCCCAAAGACCAGAAACCTCTGGCTTGAGCTGGTTTAGCTTTAGTTATAGTATTTTCTTACATTGTTCTAATGAAAATGTAGATGTTTTTCTATTTCTTTGTTTAAATACAGCACTCATATTATTAGGATTGTTACATTTATAATAGGTCGAGTAATAGCGTTACTTTATAATAAGTTAATTTCAATGTATGATTCAAATTCTTAAATATACGATGTAATTTTATTATATGACAGATGTAAGCAATATTGAAACAAATGTTGGGTTTCCCCTAAACACCATGTTCACATTCCAGAAGAAGGTGATGACATGTCTATGTCACATATGCTCCAATACAGAAAATGATGAGAATTCAGAGAATGAAGGCAGCGACATTGAAAAGAATGAAATGTGAATTTGACGATGAAAAAATTTAAAACGAGGAGGAAGAGAAAGAAAAAATAGACAGAGTTTATGAGTTGTTTCAACAAACACGCAAGGAAAATTTTTACTACGTGGTCACGTATTACAGTGTCTTTTTTTATAGAATTTAAATTATTTACAATGCGTCCAATAACTAATATTAAACCGTCCACTAACTAACAAATACGTCCAATAACTGTACTTTTTGCATTAAAATTATAAATAAAGTTCTACAAAACACATGACGAAGTTTCATTGCAGTTACTAACTATTATCTTAATGTACGCGAATTAGATAGACTATGCTCTGAATGTGTTCTATTTTCATTTCATTTATTGCAACGTTCAGATACAGGGAATTCAGTATTTTTCTTATGTAACTATGCAGTTTACCCTAACTCCTTTATTAAAGATAAGTAGATACGCCACTGGATGGGTTCTGATCACACGAAGCGGCGTTGCCGAAAGGATACCTGCCTCCATTTTCTCTCTCGCACTCATTGCAGTTTTTAAAACAATAATAGGTCGGCTCCTCCAGCGTTTTATGAATGAACCATTGCGTCTCCCTGTATTAATATGTCTATGGCCGTATACTATATCGGTTTCTTCACCTTTCTGCAAAGTTTCATAAAGGCACATCAAAGGGTTTTCTAGTTTTTTCCAAGAGAGTAAAAGGAAATAATATAATTTCTTGATTATTTTTTTAAAAATAGTTTCGAGCCGTGACAAAGAAAGCCATACACACTGCCGAGTACTGTATCAGTTGCTTCAATTTTCTGCAAAAATTTCATGAAGGCACATTGAAGGGTTTTCTAGTTATTTCATAGACAAAAGACATACTACAAAAAATATATCTTTTTCCGATAAATTTTTATTTTTTTAATATTTTCGAGACTGTCGTGTACTGTATTGGATGCTTCACATTCCTGCGAAATTTTATTGTCGCATAACTAAGGGTTGTCTAAATATTTCCAAAAAAATCATTATTTATTAGCTCAGCCACAGATATTGCGTGTTTGATATTAATCTTCATATCCCACACTACTTGCTTTTCTTCGTAACATAAAGTTGTTTGAAGACCCCAGCCACAGATTTGCGCCACTTACTATGACACAGACGTTGTCATCCACAGATTCTTTATTTGACTTCACGTCAGCATCTGTGGCTGGAAATCTGTGGATAACTTCACACCAATGTTGTTCTTGTCAAAATATTGCATTAAAAATATGTTTCATTGCACATTACATTGCATTTTGTGGTGCAATAAAGAAGTTACAGTCCACTTAAATAATTCGTCTTTCAATAGACTCTACCTACCCAACATATGATCCATTCGATCTCGGATGTATTGGAAAAGATCCTTGTGGTAAAGAAAAGCATTAGACATAGAATTAGAATTGCCAATACGCCGTTTGGACGCCGCGCCGTTTAGATGGTGATTGTCAACAGCAAGGTAGCTTTTATTTTGAGCAAAAGACAAAGTTGTGAGCCCGTTCCTTTTTCCTTATTTGCAGTGCCGTGTTCTCCATGGAAGCAAGGGAAGCATTGCTTCCCTTGGGATCGGATACAATGGTCAATTAAATTAATTAATATTATTATTGAAATTGGCAATAGTCAATTTCAATGAGTACTATTCAGGGAGCTTATTGCACTTATCAGTTACCTATTTTATCGGTACTCAAATATGCTAAACCCACGTAAAACGAAACTTGTCAGAATGAAATAAGATTTACCAGACCGCGATGCGACACGTAACAAGCATGTACGAATGAAGTTGGAAGCGTGCTTATTCTGTCTACGTGACTAGGGACTAGGCATGCATAATTTTGTATAGTACAACGTGTGGCGCGTAGTGCCACGTAGTTAACTAACACGCGTAGTTAACTAAACAAACTAAATCATGTTTACGACATTTTCAAGTGGAAAATTACGAAAAATCTAAATGGTTTACGGGTTGTGACACTAAGGCAGTGGCGCAGCCTGAAAATATTCTTGGGGGGGGGCAGCCGCAAAGAAGTATTTTTTATGCAATTTCATAAAATGCAGAATTTTTAAAATACAGTTTATTGAGGTATGGTAATCATACAAATGTATAAAAAAAATAAGTATGTACTGTATATAACACAGTCATAATCACAGAAAAAAAAGTCATATTTTGACAACAGTGTTATTAAAATATAAACAAAAAATATATTAACAAATGCAGACATATAACCAACAAAACATTAAACAAAAAAGGTACAAACAGAGAAATAATAAATATTTTATACATATAATATACGTTTAGCAAACTTCTCGTGGTGAATTTTTAAACATTCAAATTAAGTCGCCTTTTTATATAGTGCGTTTCAAATTATTTTCCAAATAAAAAATGCCCCTCCGTCAAAGCTCAAAAATGGTCCGACAGAGGAACCTTTGTCGGGTTGTTCGGCGCAGCATTTTTTACTTGGAAAAAAAATTTAAACCCATTATACACGACGAAAGATGACCTTCGTAATTTATTCAGTAATGTAACAGACAAAGTCCGTTTTTATTGGCGAATTGGAATGCATAAAGCTATTGTAGACGATTTTTGGGCTTGACAATCATTGGAGTGACATACTTATTATTTTTAATCGATAAATACAACGGAATTAGGGTTACATGACTAACCCATTGAAATATAGAGATTATTCAATACTTATACTTTGTTAAAAATAGTCGCAAGTTTATTTCATTAAATATTACTTAACATAAACAATCCCAAAAGGGTTGTTTACTAAAAGGGCTCATGATTTTTTAGTTGGCTGATGACTCGTCGACTATCTGTGGCCTGGGGGGGATCGGATTCTGCGACTTAAATAATCTGCATAAATTACTAAAAAGGCACTCGGTTATTTTGACGCATCTTCAATGTTTAATTAAAGAAAAAACCTCGGCCGATATCGAATTGAACATTCTGTGGACAATCAGTTAAGAATTAATCACGAGCAACATAATCAGCAGGTACGAAAAAATCGTAAAATACTTAGACGGCTAATAGACATTGTTTGTTTTCTGGGTGAACATGAACTTGGTTTTCGGGGCCATCATGAATCTGCAGATTCCGCAAATAAGGGAAATTACGTAGACAGTGAATTTTCTGGCAAAATATGACGAAACATTAAGCAGTCATTTAGAGAGTTCCACTGTATTTAAAGGTACTTCTAATTTAATTCAGAATGACTTAATTTCTTGTATAGGAGAGATAACGTTTACAAAAATAAAACGTGAGATAGACGAATCTTCCTTCACTGCTATCATATTAGACGAAACAACTTATGTAGCAAATATTAGTCAATTGTCGAAAGTTGTGCGTTATGTCACAAAAAGTAGAGAAATTAAAGAACGCTTCTTAAGTTTTCTAAATGTTACGATGGAAAGGACGGCATCTCTTGCTCTGTATAACATCGTGCAAACCCTAGTCAACGATCTTAGATGTGGTCCAAAATTAGTGGCACACAGTTACGACGGGGCTGCAGTGATGGCAGGTGAATTGGGTGGATTGCAGGCTAAAGTAAGGGAAACATATCCAAGTACTCTTTTCGTACATTGTATGGCCCATAGATTGAACCTGGTGTTGCAAAAATCTGTTAGCTGTATAAAAGAATTCAAGGTGTTTTTTCCCACTTTAAGCAGTCTCGCTGAATTTTTCTCAAAATCATCAAAGCAAACTGGTGCATTGGACGCTGATGTTCATAAAAGATTACCAAGAGTACTTAACTGCCGTCAGATGGAATTACAATGGTGCAAACTGTGTTCGAATATCGGCAACCACTTATTATTGGATTTTTTTGAAAAAGTCTTAGAAGATCAAACAGAGTGGGATCACAATACAGTAGTTTGTTCTAGAGGATACCTAGATACATTAAAAAATGATATTAATTTCAATTTTTTACTGATAGTTTTCTCAGAAATATTCCCCTTTTGTGACAGCTTGTTTGCCATTCCGCAAAGCAAATCCAGCGATATAAATTTTTGTATAAGAAAAATCCAAGAATTTAAATCTACTGTTATATTTAAAAGGGAACAATTTGCTTATGTGTGGACTAAATTTCAACAATTAGGGAAGCGAAGAAGCTTGCTACAGGAGGTCATTTTTTGAGGTAATCGACAATATTACTGGAAACGTTGATACGAGATTCGGAGCATTTAACAGTCTAAAATTTGTAGAATTTGTAAATTTTTGTAGCAATACTACAGTTCCAGAAGATGCATTCAAATCTTTAGAACAAAGTTATTCCAATTTTTCCGGCGTTGAGATCTGAACTTACTGTCATATACAGCACCTCTGAAGGGAAAAATAAAAATAGTGTCAGCGATTTATGGAAATCCATTTATGAATGATGTGGACTTGAGCAAGGATTTCCAGAAATTATTAAACTGTGCGAGTTAACTCTTACAATACCAGCTACTAGTGCATCCACAGAACGAAGTTTTTCCGCACTCAAACGGATCAAGACGTTCGTGAGGAACTCTACTGGTTAAGAAAGACTTTCAAACTTGTCAGTATTATCCATTGAATCAGTATTATCCATTATCCAGTATTATTTTTTTTCTCGAAAACTACATTCGTGCGCAAAAAAATATTTCCCCCGTACCCCCCCTGTACGCAAAATTTCAGGAAAATTTGACTAGAATTGCTTCCCCTTCCATTAATGTCACGACAAGCCACTGCCTATTTGAGATAAAACGGTCTTTGCAAGACAGTCAAATTAAAACGTCCCTAAAATTCAATTTGTTTTAGATTAACGTAAAAGGCTTAACGTTCACTTCATTTGATTCACCAAAATTTCAGAATTAAAAGAATAATTAGAAAACGGGGCTCTATAAAGGCGAGAACACATCTTATCAGCTTTAGGTACAAAGAATGTAGATTTAAGTGAAGATAAAACTGACCCTCAAATAATCGAAATACAGCAAACACTAGCAAGATCAAAATCCGAATTCGATGAAGTGCAATTAAATATTGAAAGTCTGGATGAAGAACCATAAAATCAATTTGAGGAACACGAGAAATTTAAATCGGGTTTTTCCAAATTAGTTCTTTGGCACAAAAAATTATAAACACATTTAATCAAAATAATTTACCCAAAGAAACTGCAGAAAATTGTGGTTCGCACGCATCAGATTCTCGAAATCAAAGTTAACGGTATAAAAATTCGGTAAAATTACCGACAATAGAAATGAAAAAATTTGATGTTCATATGACAACTGGCTGGAGTTTCGCGACGTTTAAAAAAAATATGAACCCCAAAATAATGAAATAAAATAATATTGGCCCACTTTCAGACTACAGTGCCGTTGAATTGAAAGTAAACGACTCTTATGAGCATTTTTGGAAATTTTCCCATTGTGAAGCAGGCTTTTGTAAACAGATCACATTCAAAATTATTTTAGGTTGAAGTATCTGTCAGTAATAGAGTGACAGCATTTTATATACAGTATTTATTAAGGAAAATCTATATAGTAAGGACGTCTCTTGTAAAAAAAACCATTAAATTAACAAACTAACTGAGAACTTAAGAAAATTACTATGAATTAATATTTGGTCCAAGCACCATTCGCGTTTATAACTTTTTGAAGCCTATTTCTCATAGACAATATTAGTGTCCTGGTGTAATCCTCGCCAATATTTTCCCAGGCGTTTTCAATCGCCAACCACAGTTCTTCTACGTTCGCTGGTCGGAAATTTCTGCTATACATGTCTTTTTCCATTTGTGCCCATACATTTTCTATCGGATTTAAATCCGGCGACTTAGAGGGCCAAGGCAGAGTGTTAATATGGTTTGTATTCAGCCATTCAGTAACAACTCGTGATTTATGAATAGAGGAATTATCCTGAAATATAAATTTAATTGAAATATGGAAAAAGGAACTAAAAATATTTTCCTGCTGGAAAGTGAAGTTCTCGGGATATAAAATGGAAACGTAAGGTAACATAACATATTCCAAAATGCGAGCGTAGCTTTGACCAGTAAGACGCTCTCTGATTCTCCAAGTAACACCTGCTCCTTGGCAACATATCCATGCCCACACGTTGATAGAGAAGCGACCACTACGAGCTGTAGGATTTATATAGCGCTCTTCATATCGGCATTTTCTTGGGCGGTATACACGCACAGAGCCATCATATGAGGATTGAAAAACTTTTTCGTCTGAAAAAATTGTGTTGTTCCAAAAGTCCTGTGGCACACCGACAAATTGGTTCGCAAAGTTTAACCTCTGCTCCTTATGCCGTGGCAACAGAGCAACTTTATTTGCAGCCGAAAAATTTTTCAGCTCAGATGCTCTGATACGTCGTCATGCGGTTTCCACCGAAGCAGGAAAATTTGTTAAGAAGCAGGCAGTCACTGCTGTATCAAAAGTATTCTGTCGGAGGTGGTCAAGGACGAGTTCGTCTTCCTCCATAGTACCGAATTTCTGACGGCCCCCTCTATGGACGTACTCAACAGTTCCTTCTGCATTCCATTTTTGCTTAATTTTGTAAATGCAACCTTTACTCACATTCAAAGTATCAGCAACTGCTTGCATTGACCATCCGTTCTGCAGTAACATCATAGCTCTCATTTTTTGCAGTTCAGTTAAGCGCGGCATAATAATAATTATAATAATAATTATAAGGAAAACTTCAAAATATAGAATAATTATTAGTAAACTGACAAATAAAATTGACAATCAAGTTTTGATTACCTGAAAGCCTGTTTCACATTAATTAAAAATATCGTTTACTGGGTAAACCCAAGCTCTCCACGAAATTTCAGCTTTCCGGGAGTTTTTGTTATTTCAAAGGTCTAAATTGACCGGACTATAATCTGACGCGCTTGAGTATTTCCAAATATCGATTTTTTTTTACTATTCTGATCGGCTGCCCTACATGCGCGGCACTGTATAGAGGGCTAAAATATGGTGGAGCTACTCAACAGGGTGCAAGGTGCCCCCCCCCATATATTAATCTGCCACGCTTAACAAATCCCAAAATCATGTCCCAAAAGCTGGAAGAGCAAAGTCAGCAGAATCATAAAAAAAAATTCCGCTCCAGTCGTTTTCCGGGAAATGCATGTTCTGCCAGCTTAACGTTAACCTGGCAGAACATGCTCGTAAAAGTGGTTTACACAACAATTACAGTAATTTAATTAGAACAGTAATTAAAGGCTAATTAAATGCTCCGGGAAAATATCATTCGCTAAGAGATTGCTGCATTTCATCAATAAAGCATTTAATTAGCCTTTAATTACTGTGCTAATTAAATTACTGTAATTGTTGTGTAAACCACTTTTACGAGCATGCTCTGCCAGGTTAACGTTAAGCTGGCAGAACATGCATTTCCCGGAAAACGACTGGAGCGGAACGGACTTTGCTCTTCCAGCTTTAGGGACAACCCAAAATCCCGCTCGCGTATTTCGGTCTCTATGACATGCCAAGCTGTCATGTTTGTTGCCATTTTGTATCAACTTAAGTGAGAAATAAAAATTCTAAGTAGGTATTTTAATGGTTTAATGACCACTAACATTTACCTACAAACAGAAAAATAATACCCTGGTTTCCTGGTTAAGAATAAGAATGACGCTGGTGCATTGTATAAGCCAGGATGTTATATTATAGGTATTGGCTAACCTGCGACGTACTTGTCAAGTCAAGAATTTAGAACCCTAATAAATTGAACAAAATAGATTTATTTGTAAAGGTGTACCTACTAGTTTTAAGTAAATCTTCTGTCACTAAAATAATACAGTTAAAATATTTTTAACTTGACCTATTTGTTGCAGTTTGGAAAAGACAAAAGTAAAATGTCATTAAATTTTCATCCTTTAGTATTTGGAGCCATGTTAGTCATAGCAGCTGGAACATTGGCTTATACTTTGTGGAACTCAAGCAGGCGACAAGAGAGTCATCACGGGAATCGGAGACGTAGACCCCATGGTGATGATGGTAACTGTAATCTTAATTTCGATGATGCTGCTTCAAGCAAATCGTCTGCCATAGATGATGACGAGAGGTAGTTTTTAGTATTTATCAGTAATTCAGCTCCTGACCATGATGTGTGTGATACATAACATAATATTGGTTTTGACACTTTCAGGCCGCAAAAGAGAAATCGAATACACGACCGATGCTCTATCTGCTTGGCATCCTTAAAAACCCAGCTGAGAGTGTTGCCCTGCATGCACAGTTTTCACGAAAACTGTATCACAAAGTGGCTGATCACCAGTAACACTTGCCCAATCTGTAGAACGACGATATCTTAAATATATTTTATATTTTAAATAAAACATGTAGCAATATTGAATTTTTTGTTAAATTTATTGTTGTTCCTACTATACGGATTATTTCCTCCAAATTTTGGTAAAGAAATATGTCTTTATACATATCTTTTTGGCAGCCTATTTCACAGGAAAATATTAAATAAGTACAAACTGGTTTCAAAACGATTTGGCCTATTCCTTCCTGTCAGCGTATTTTGAAATTGCAAGCTTTGCTAACATTTAATTTTGCAGGATACATGCACATCGGATCAGTTTTCTTCTAATTTGGCAATTGGCCACATTTTTCACATCGGCTTCTATTAAATGCCTCGACATTTTTACAAACTTTACCATAAGTTACTTAATACTTATATATTTGACAATTTGTTTTCCAATTATTGTCAAAAGTGACAAATTTCCACGCTAATGATTTAAGCTAATATAAATATACAGGGTGTGTAAAAAGTATGAAATGAATTCGATTAAACATTCCCCGTTTGTGACAAAAACGCTCGGACAGGTCAATTTTGTTTTTCAACGACGCACATTTTGGCTTTTATAGTTAATTTTTCCGCTGTAATTGTAAGAACCGTGATGTCATCGTAATGTTTTTTACCTATATTTTTTAAAAGGCTGGTAGCTTAAGTCATTAAGCCGTATTTATGAAAAGAAGCCTTGCCTTTTGCTTCCAAAAAATAAAGCATTTCCTTTAACCCTTTCAATACGGCTTTGTACTCGATATATTTGCCCATAAATTACCATTGGGACGTATATGTCCCACAACAACTTTGAAAAATACTGATGTCATATTTCTGCCTTGTATATCAATAGTACGTTGTCCCATTCGTATTGGGAAAATCTAACTTCAGTTTCGTAAGGCCGATATTCGCATGGACTGAAACAACTCACAGTATAACCTCATTTTACGTTGGCGTGCACACGTGCGAAGCAGTTTTAGCGACATTATTCCCTTACTGCAGCTAAATAAAGTTTGAAAATTGTGTATTTATTGTAAAAATGTCTAGGTAAGTACCATATTACGTTTTGTGATAATAATTTCTTATATTTTACAAGATAGTCATTGTTTTTAACCTATGGGACCTATATGTCCCAGTAGTATTTTTCATTGGGTGTACATTGTCCCAGTAGTAATATAATGTTCATTGCTTTCAGAAAGCGAAATTTGAATGAAAGAGAGCTAGAGCACTTAGCAGAACATTTATCAGACATAGAATCCCTTGTCGACCCATTTGAAGACAGCGGTTCTGAGTATATTGAATCAGAACACAGCAGTAGTGATTCGGACCTTGTTGTGCCTAAAAAGTCCCGGATTATAAAAAAAAAAGTTGAACTACCAGAGTCTAATCCTGAAGACAATTCTATTGATCAAAGTCAAATTAATTCAGATATTTCAAGTGATTCAAGCTCAGATGGCGAAGAGGCAGATCCAACCACCAGTACCCCTCATCGTGCTGCTAATAAAAAATCAGATGTAGTTATATGGGAAGAAGTGGAAGATAGCTTTAGTCCACGTATGAAAATACCCGATGTTGAGCCGTGTACTATATTAGTTGACTTGAACAGAGGATCTTCAGAATTAGAAATATTTTTGAAACTATTTCCAAAGAGTTTATTTATTTATATCGCTCAGTGTACGAACGAGAGATTAAAAATTCTAGAACAAGCCACGAACAAAAAACAAAAACCTACTGACTCGCATGAAATAATGATTGTTATAGGTTGTCTATTTATTATGTCATACAATAGAGTACCAGCTATATGTCACTACTGGTCTTCTAACAAGTCTTTGGGGAATGAGGCTATAAAGTTAGCTATTTCTAGAGACAGATTTCAACTTTTAGCCAGTAAACTTTATTTCAACGCTCCAAAGAAACCTAAGGATTGTAGTAAACTGTATTATATTGAAGATGTAGTGTGCTGCCTCAAAAAAACTTACTCTCAAGTGAGATCAGAGAGTAGTTATCAGTCAATAGACGAGTCTATGGCAAAATTTAAAGGCAAATCGTCCTTGAAACAGTATCTACCACTAAAGCCCATCAAAAGAGGGGTAAAAATTTGGGAAAGATGTGATTCAAAGACTGGTTATGTGTATGATCTAAACATATATTCAGGAAAAGAGACCGAGGCTGCTGAAGGTACTTTGGGCGAACGTGTGGTGAAAAAATTAACTGAAACTGTGAGGAAAAAAAATGTTTCAATTTGTTTTGATCGGTTTTTCACTTCTGTGAATTTAGTAGATGAATTGCCATTTCCTGCAGTTGGAACATGTATCTCAACCCGAAAAAATATGCCCAAATTTGAAAAGAAAAAACGAACAAGGGGTGAATATGAATGCATGAAAAATAGTACCGGTACAATAGCTTTTCTCTGGATGGATACCAAAGAAGTAATGATAGTCAGTAACTGCCACCAAAGTAATTCTGTTGATATAACAAGAAAAGCAAAAGATGGTTCGAAGGTTACTTTGACATGTCCAGAAGCTATACAGTTTTACAACTCACACATGGGAGGTGTCGATCTGTCAGACCAGCTCACTGGACTGTATGAAGTTGATAGAAAGTCTTTGAAATGGTGGAAGAAGGTGTTTTATAAACTATTGTTGACAACTGCAGCTAATGCCTGGATCGCCTTCAAAGAGCTCCACGGTAAACAAAATGCTCCTTTCCTTCCTTTTCTAGTTAATCTGGCAGAAGGACTTATAAGGAAGCGGTCGCAAAAATGCAAACGTCATCAGAAAACGCTCATACAGTCGAACAACATTGTCTTCAAAAAATTTTATAAATGTAGGTGATCATCTTCCAGTTGTTACAATGACTAGAAAAAGGTGCCGTTTTTGCACCCAGAGAAAAATAGAAAAGAGAACTAAAACAATATGTTCTGCATGCGACATTCCATTATGTAATGGATGTTTTATGTTATATCATACATAATTTTAGTTCATACATATCTTTTCATGTAACTATAAAAAATAATACACCTTTTGTTTTGAGTACTTATTTGTTTTATTATACCAATGGGTTATATACGTCCCCTTAAACCACACTAGTGGGACATATATGTCCCATTACTTTTTCGATACTAGGGCCTTAAAAAAATATATATTTTACTGTCAGTGGGTTCTAATCTTTATGTTCATCTGCAATATATCAAAAAACAATACAACATTAGTAGTTATGTAAACAGTGTTTTTTGGCACCACAGCATGCTGGGACATATATTCCCATTAGTAGCGAAAGGGTTAAGGTATATACATAAAAAAAGTCGAGGAAAAGATTTTGCTTCGAAAGATATGCTTTAAAGTAAAAGGTTTTACGTGTTTCGTATTTATAAAAAGAAGCATTTGCTCATACACTAAAGGATTTGCTTCTAAAAAAATGAATCTAAGTTCACAACAACTTTTCTCTCTTTTCAATAGTTGCCTAGCTATCACAAGAGTTTCCAACGTAAAATTTGTGTATTTTTAGGAGAGTTTTCATGTGTTAAAATCTATCTGAAAGGACTTGTATGTGATATTTGATTGTGTGGTCCCAGTGTTGTGTTTGTTATGGCTAATATGGTGCATTTACGTAAAAGAAAATACTACAAAACAAGACGTACGCCACGTGAATCAGATTTCAAAACTTTATTTATTCAGATTTAAGGAGGTGAATGTGGTGTTTACCAATATTCCAAAAGTTATAATTGCATGTGCTGTGTTACACATAGCTAAGCAACTAGGAGATGCAGATTTTCAAGAAGAGGAAGAACAGGATTTGCGACATATAGAGGACGCAAATGTAGATGCTATTCGCGCACAAGGACAAGAACGGCGAAAAGAATTGTCTCATCTTATTACCAATAACAATATATGTCTATAATTATATTTAAAAACTTTCATTTGATGCTATGTAAATATTGTTTACTAAGAACCTACAAAGATATATATAGTTGCTTAAAAAGATATATATAGTTGCTTAAAATAAAAATAAACATGTTTGAATTCGAAGAAGTTTGAATACATGAAGAAATCATTTTGTATTCTCTGAAATAAATTTCCATACACATATTACAGGTTAAAGTAAGTTCGATCTCCCACGACATCATACCCGTTCGAAGGTCCTTTGTTGGATGTCTCGTCCAATTTCTGGCTTGGCGGAGAAATATTGCTGTTGGAGACGAGCAACTTTCAGTTACTCAAATAAAACTAATCATTGAAGCTGGGTTGTCGTTAACTGTCTCGTATCTTCAGATTCTTCTGGTTTTCCAAAAGCAAATGTAGGCTTCGGAGGTAATTTTTTTGGAACAACCTCTTTAACCGATATGTAAGATTGCTTTTTGTTAGCTACCACTTCAGACACAGTCATCTGGTGGGCGTCACTTTCCGTCATGTCATCCCTCGAAGTAGCCCCTAATGAAAATATACATAGTAAGTAATTTTTCAATTGTGTTTTCATGTTGTTCACTTTTTTCATGAAAGCTTTAACGTCCATATCTTCACCAAACAGGGCCACATACCCCTTAACGACTTAATGCAGCAGTTTTCTTCTTTATCATCGGTGGAACTTGAGATTTGTCGAGTATCTCCGGAAATGCTTCGACTCTTTCAGCAATAAACATCATCTCAGTAGTCGCATCTTCGCTAACTTCCTGTTCACTATCTGTTACAGCAATTTTCAATTTGTTAACTTTGAACACTGCACAAATAATTCAGAAGGATCATGAACTACACCTCAATTCACTTGCGACCAATTCTTAAGTATGCACCAAATAATATAAACTGCTGTCGCAGAACACACGCGTTCATGTGATGTGTTAAACAAGTTTCAACTGATTTATTTGTCAAAATCGCTACCCTCTGTACCTTTTACTTTATTTATTCGAGGCAAAACCTTTTCCTTCTACCTTTTACTTGAAAATAAATGCTTCATTTTTTTAAGAACCCAAATATATTAAGCCGTATTTATAAAAAGAAGCTTTACCTTTTGCTCTCAAAAATAAAGCAATTCCTTTAAGGTATATAAAAAAATCAAGGAAAAGATTTTGCTTCGAGGGGTATGATTTGAATTAAAAGGTTTTACGTGTTTCGTATTTATAAAACGAAGCATTTGCTCATAAACTAAAGGATTTGCTTCTAAAAAAAGGAATTTAGGTTCACAACAACTTTTCTCACTCTTTTCAGTAGTTGCGCAGCTATCTCACACAGCTTCTTCAAATTTCTGTATTTTTAGGGGTGTTTTCAGGTGTTAAAATCTATCTGAAAGGACTTGTATAAGTGATCTTTGATTGTGTGGTCCGTCCCAGTATTGTGTTTGTTATGGCTAATATGGTCCATTTATGTAAAATAAAACCAAGACTTACGCCATGTGAATCAGATTTAAAAACTTATTCAGATTTAAGGAGGTGGATGTGGTGTGGTTGGCGGACCACTTTCTTGGCGCGGATCCCGAAAGACGTCCATGTCACATGTGAAGAAAATGAAAGTATTTCTGCGTTATTATGCGAACCCTGGATTCCAGAGCAGAATCTCTGAGGAATTGGGATGTACGCAGCCCACAGTATCTAAAATATTTCAAGCGGTACTTGAGCGGATTGTACAACATTCTGGCGAATGGATCTGGTTTCCAAACACAGAAAATCATATCATGCAAGCTAAAGGGGTTCCATTTTCCAACCGCTATTAGGGTTGTTGACTGCACGCACATTCGTATTGAAAGGCCAGGCCAATTTAGAGATGAATATGTAAATAGAATAGGTTATAGCAGTATTAATGCGCAGGTCACATGTGACCAGAATTGTGTTATAACTGGTATAGATGCAAGTTGGCCTGGATAATTTTATGATTCGCGTATGTGAAAGAATTAGGCACTGCGTGAAGTCATGAAAATGACAAGAAACAATATCCTACTTGTGAACACGATTACTATTTATGGGGCCTAACCCCGGCCCACCTATCGAAAGGCTTTAGGCTAGTTCTATTTCCCTGCCAACTAGCTAACAAAACTCTGTCAAGGGCCCCCCTAACCAACACCGCACTCCAGAAATTAGCTGTCAGTTCTTTTGTCTTTTTATATCCTTGTTAGTTCCAAATCTATTCCATCCCAATATCCCACCCTTTCCATATGTCTTATGACATTTTGCCAACCCATGCATATTTGCTTCCTATATCTTTTTAAATGTCCATTTCATTTTTATACTCTTTCGTTGCACATTCACTTAGCACATGTTCCCATTCTGGTTCTTCTTGGTCTCATTTTATTATCTGTTCCATTTCTTGTTGTTCTATTGTCATAATTATTTTCCATAACATATCAATTGCACAAAATCTACAACTTAGGGGCAATTCAGTTTTATCTTTTGCTCTTTTCCTTCTCAATGTCTACTTTAATTTCCCATTTCATATTTCATCACTATTCAAAATTTTGCAAACTAGATAATCCAAGGATTGCGTTGTCTCTCTTGTTTGTCCTATATTATTATTTCTTACCATCTTTGCCATAAGTTTCACAAAATCGGTTTTGAGAGCTGATGGGGTTATATCACTCTTTCAGATATATTTCCATCCCCACCGACTCTCACCACTATTCCACCATCCCCTCTAATTCACCCTGTCATTTGCTCTTTTAGTCCCACTGTTCTTTCATTCACACATTTATTTCCCAAAGTCCTATCCTTTCCAGTCACTATTCACTGTCCAATTTTGTATCTAAAAGGCTACCCTATCTATACCGATTTAGTTCCATATTCTTGTCATATCCGGGATCCATATCTCCGGTATATTAGTTCCCGGCAACCCTGTCCCAGAGAAGGCGTACGAGCACTGATAGGAGAACATCCTCGTACAGCACAACCTGGCCTGGGCTTCCCTTATCCGCCACCTAGCGACGCGCCCGATAGCAGTGTCATCTCTGCCATGGGCCTACTAGGGGCAGTGGATATGGTATAATGTCATGTCTCATGACTCCCTACCCCAACCCATATGAGGAATATCCAGAGAGCCTTCAACAGACTGCTTACATCAGAGCGAGTTGTGATTGAACATACATTTGGGCAATTGAAACGGCGATTTCCTATTCTGTAAAGTATGGATGCAGATTGAAATTTACCAGTATTCCAAAAGTTATAATTGCATGTGCTGTGTTAGACACCATAGCTAAGCAACTAGGAGATGCAGATTTTCAAGAAGATGAAGAAGAGGAAGAACAGGATTTGCGACATATAGAGGACGCAAATGTAGATGTTATTCGCGCACAAGGACAAGAACGGCAAGAGGAATTGGCTCATCTTATTACCATTAACAATATAGGTCTATAATTATATTTAAAAACTTTCATTTGATGCTATGTAAATATTGTTTACTAAGAACCCACAAAGATATAGTTGCTTAAAATAAAAATAAACTTGCATGTTTGAATTCGAAAGAAATCGTTAATTTTGTATTCTCTGAAATAAATTTTCCATACACATATTACAGGTTAAAGTAAGTTCGATCTCCCACGACATCATACCCTTTCGAAGGTTCTTTGTTGGATATCTCGTCTAATTTCTGTAGCTTGGCGGAGAAATATTGTTGTTGGAGACGAGCAACTCTCAGTTGCTCAACTAAAACTAATCGTTGAAGCTGGGTTGTAGTTAACTGCCTCGTCACATCAGACTCTTCTGGTTTTCCACAAGCAAATATAGGCTCCGGAGGCAATTTTTTTGGAGTAACCTCTTTAACTGATATATAAGATCGCTTTGTGTTAGCTACGACTACAGACACCTGGTCATCTGGTGGGCATCACTTTCCGTCATGTCATCCCTTGAAGTAGCTAAGGAAGGTCGGCACACCAATGGCAAGAGCCCCTAATAAAAATATACATAGTAAGTATATACTAATGGTGCACGTGTATTTTTCAGCTGGGACCCGGCTTAGTACAGGATTTATGCCTACAACCATGGCCTGCAACATTACTTTCCACTAGGCCAGAAGGCGAAGCGGCTTGTTCCCTGTTTTATTTTATCTGTTTTATTTTCAATCGTGTTTTCATGTTATCCACTTTTTTCATGAGAGCTTTAACGTCCATGTTTTTACCAAACAGGGTCACATATTCCTTAACGACTTCAGTTAATGCAGCAGTTTTCTTCTTTTTCATCGCTGGAACTTGAGATTTCTCGAGAATCTCCGGAAATGCTTCGACTCTTTCAGCAATAAACATCATCTCAGTAGTCACATCTTCGCTAACTTCCTGTTCACTATCTGTTTCACATTTTCAATATGTTAACTATCAACACTGCACAAATAATTCAGAAGGATCATGAACTACACCTCAATTCACTTGCGACCAGTTCTCAAGTATGAAACAAATAAAATAAACCGCTATCGCAGAACACACACGCGTTAATGTGATGTGTCAAATAAGTTTCAACTGGTTTGTTTGTCAAAATCGCTACCCTCTGTACCTTTTACTTTATTTATTCGAAGCATTTCCTTGCAAGGAAAAGGTAGAGATTATGAATACAAATTATAGCAAAACCTTTGCCTTCTACTTTTTGCTTTTACCTTTTACTTGAAAGTAAATGCTTCATTTTTTATAAATATGGACTATTATCTTTGTCGCCGATATCAATTAGTTTCAACGTAGAGTGATAAATTATAAATTATTCGTCAATAAGAGACCCAACGCTTAGTTCAAGCAATGAGAGGTTTCTATTTGAAAATGGCCAGAAAGAAATGAAATTGGTGGGATGGTAGACAGAGGTGCCTGACACTTGAGTTTGCGACCTCGGTGGCCGCTCGAGGGCTGGGGGGTGAAAACTCAGCGTGCGACGCTTCTCGTGAAATAGCGCCGTTCTGGTAAGTGCTATCGAAAAAAAGTTTGCAGAGAAAAAAATTATGCACTATTTTGGTCATTGCATTTTTGAAATACTGCCGTCATAAGCAAAAACGCAGTATCTACAGAAAAATTGTAAATTGAGGTTGTGCTTACTAGGTTAATACATGTCCAAGAAAGCGAATTCTGATGTTAAAACACAGCATATACCTAAATTAATTGAATTGAACCATGATTTTAAATCACAGTATCTGCAATATATCAAACTTTTTGGAGTTAGAATACAGTATCTACGTATAATAAGCTAGAACGCAGTACAGAGTTTTCGCTTAGAATATGTATATACTGCATTTTAACCTTCATCCTTTATCTTAAAATACCGTTATAGTATACAGATAATGTATTTAACTATGGTAAAAATCGTTTTTCGTAAATATGAGATTTTGTTTATAATATCGATTTGCTATTTATTTACGTACTTATAAATCAGTTACAATTATAAATCAATTTTCTGTGCAGCTTTAATATGTAGTTTTATGTGGAAAAACATTATTCATGTGTAGAATAATACGTGCCTCTCAGGTGTAACCAAGATGCTATGAGGAACGATTTGATGTGACTGTGAAACTCCTAAGTTTAGATAAGGTTTTTGGTAAAAAAGAATACAGCTATTGTTTATAGTAAATGTATAAAAAAGCTGAGAACCCTTTTAGCCAGAGATCATAAACGTTAAATTAATTATACCTACCCTAATTTTTCGATTATTGAATTGTTCTAGTTTTCCTTTCAAGTTTAAATGCAAGTAATTAATGCTAGTTTACATACACTCTGAATTATCAGTGCATTTTATGCGTCTTTACTGCAATTTAGGGACGTAGAAAATGTATTCATATGGATGGATAACTGCTCTGCACAGAACAAAAACTGGTGCTTAATTTCATTCCTTATTCTTATTGTCAATTCTGAACAAATATCTGCCAAACAAATTAAACTTATTTATTTCGAACCTGACCACATATTTATGTCGGCAGACAGTTTCCACCACCAGGGGGAATTGCAGTTGAGGAAAAAAGGGAAAACTTATGACTTCGATGTTTTTGCTAGTTGGAGCAGGCAAATAATGGTAAAATTTCTGTAAAAATCAAGAAATACTCAGATATATACGATTGGAAATATCAGCAAGCGTAAAAATGTAGTTTAGAATAAGTTTATTTTGTTCTTTTTAGAGCGTTTCATAAAAGCTTGTAATTAAAAATATTGTTTTACTATTAATTTAGTTTTAAAATTAGAATGGTTCCGGTTAAAAAAAGAGGTTGTAAACTTGAGAATTTATTTACAATGAGGCACTCGGCATGTCTTTCAGTTTGTACCACTTTTACAATTCTTTTGAAATAGTTACAGGGAATTGTTATTTTTTAAATATTTTTATAAGGATCCGGAATTTCAAATGGGTTGCAAAATCAAATTTATTTTTTGTAATGTATCGCCAACCTTATATCAAAATTTGAGAACTTTGGGAATTTTATTAAAACCATTGACTGTCGTCAGTGACTGGCCTATAACGCATATTTTCGTTCAGAAGGCGTTTGAAAACACGTACATACATAAATGTCATCGGACGGTCATTGTTTATAGTCTTTAGTTATATAATAGGCAAGCAATACGGATATATCAAAAATTGAAGGCCAACTTTCTGTGGAATTTATTTCTGCGATTGAATTAAACCAAGGCTATTCACAATCACAGGTACCGTTTTAGTTTATTAGACATGGTAATCATTGACATAATGACATAAAATCGAGAAAAACTAAATATTGCTCAGTTATAGATAAATAAGATAGAGTGAGGGGTAGAGATATTATTATTATATTATTATTTTATCACTCTTCAAAATTTTATATTGCCGACTCCATCGGGAATCCAGTGATCTAAATATTTTTAGCGCCAGTTGCATCGCCAGACCGTGGAAGTCGAGAAAGAAGAACACCTACAGCACGTAACAAGCAACCCATATTTGCGTTCACTTTTAAAATGCATAGGAAAATAGAAAAATATATTCTGCTAGTCTTTTGTTTCATCTGTGGCAACTTTGAAACGATAATGCTACCTACTCATCCATTCAGTAAGAACTTGATCCATATTAGATATTTAGCCTTAATTTAGACTTGTAATTTAAGTTTGATATATGATCACTGACATATTTCCTAGATATTATCGGTAGCGGTCATATTAGGTATATTTATATATATTATACTTACAGAGTGGCGATGATTTGGTACCTCTTCCTCTTCATCTTCGTTATATCTTGGACGATATGAGTCTGGGTAGTACCTATCAGAGTATTTCAAACTCACATTTGGTTTATGCTGGTGCTCTTCCAGATTCACTGGTTTGTATAAGAAGTCGTTTACAAAGTGATAATCAGAAGACTTATCACAAATGTTGTCTCCTCCTGGAGGCATGCAAATCAAATGCACCTGAAATGACAGAACGTTATAAATATTAATGAAATTGACTCAATAAATACCATAAAAATTAACAAGAATCATTATTAGTTACTAAGATTTCATAGAATTGCTAATGCCTATTTCTTTTCTAACACGGAAAAAATAATACGCAGTACTACATAACTAGGTATACTGAGCTTAGCTGAGGGCATAATTTCGAGACTTAAATAGGTCGCGGGCCGTAGGCAAAAAAATAAGCAGGTAGTAGTGAATAAAAAAGCTACAGAAATTCACACAATTTGATATTTATTAATTCTCTCTTGCGCGGGCAAAATGGCATAAGCCAGAAATGACTACATTGGTGAAAGGGCCGTCTGCTAAAGATGTGTCTGCTAAAATCGGCTTAAATCAACTCCTATTACTAACACTTCAACGAATTGTGACAAATGAGGCCTAACTTCCAGAACAGCGATAAAGCAGACATATGTAACTTAATTCCTTCTTTATCCAATGCTCTTTCGATCTAAAAGATTTAAGTCAACTTGTGTCTGAAATGCCGCTACGGCTTGTTGACTTAGTTCGTTTTTACCCAAACAGTAACTAAACAAAAGCATATGATCTGATCCAACTTTGGATTATCACTATTGTCGCTTGGATTTCCGCAGTTTCGTATTTGCCATGTACTTAAAAGACTACGCACTTTTAAGTTTTCTTTGATTATCAGCGCTGTTCCGCCCTTTCTGGGAAGGTCTGGTCGAGCAGTGTGATAAACCTCTTATTTTGCAGTGGACAAATAACCGATTTTTTTAAAAATTTTCCTGTCCTAGATGTGAAGTCTTCAAAACCTTTTCCGACCTATTTTCCTAGATGAAAAAAGTACCGAATTCTAATAGACAGACAAAACTATGCCCCAGAATTTTTAATGGGCGACTTTGAAGATTGGGAAAATCCAAAATTTGATGTTTGGCCACCTATTTTTCGAAATTATAGGGGACAATGTCTGTCAACCATTGTTCCTGCTAATTGGACCCATAAACAGTGGTAAAAAACAATCGACAGACAATTTCATTCAACCCTTACACAATTTCTGGCCACCCTTCAAAAATTTCCAAAACGTTCCAAGGAGTCCTACAGTGTCCTTTGTGCTGGTGCAATTTTCATTAATATGTTGACTGGAAACCAGGAGATTCAGATAAACCTAAAAAAATCAAATTCTAACCCCCAACCCCCCAGAGATTGCAAATTCGCGAAATGGCTAATTTGTCAATGTAAGGTAAAAAAACACGGCTTACAGAGTACGACACTGTAGATATATAAACATTTCATTCCGTTTTTTTATTATTTCGCACATTTTGCATATTTTTGAAAAATGACCAAAAATTGTGTAAGGTACGAAGTTGTCTGTCGATTATTTTTCACCACTGTTTATGGGTCTAATTAGCAGGAAAAATGGTTGTAGACATTTCCCCCCATAATTCCAAAATTTCGTGGCAAACATCAAATTTTAGAATTTTTTCAATTTTCAAAGTCGCCCAATAAACTAAAACAATAGTTTTGTCTATCGATTGGATTTTGGTACTTTTTCCATCTGGGAAAACAGGTTCGACAAGGTTTTGAAAGGTCTTCACATATTTTTTTTTAAAAATCTGTTGTTTGCCCATAAGTTAGCAAAAATGTAGCACTGGGTTTCTGATGAGTCCAATAATGCAATTTTTTAGTCGACAGGTTTCACATTTCGTCCATTCTGAGTGACCTTCTCGAGCTCATAAATTCTACAGATCACAACCAAAAGCTAAACTGAGGGTATCGAGTGGTTCAGGAGGACCTTCCGCACCACATACCAAGCCGACAGACGTCCTTTTTAACCGACATTAAAAAAAGTAGGAGGTTTTCAATTCGGTTTAGGTATGTTCTTTTATATATATTTTTTACCCTAGAATATCCGTCATTTATAAATCAATTTTAAAAATTCTCTTTTTGTTGGAAGGGGGTATTTTCAAGTGGATCCCATTTTAGTTTATTGGCATTTGACCATGGATTCCGAAGATATACCGGGGAGCTCACCAGATATACCCGAGAAAATGGCGAGTGCGCCGGTCACAACCCTAATTTATAAATAATTAAATTGACAGCTGCTTCGCGATTAACGCGGGTTCGCATTAACGTATGCATCGCCTGGGCACCATTTGATTGATCTGCTGGATGCTAATTGCAGTAAAACTTTTACAATTTACTCTTATAAGGCCTAGCTAGCATGTAGGAGGCCTCCACGTACCAAGGAGAGTTGAGGGTCATATATCTAGGTGCTTTAGGCGAGAGCTATGCTATAATAGGCACATTTGCGTGGTGTAGGACACCGCTAGGCATCGGCAAGTGTGCTCAATACCACGGACTTCTGCTACGCGTACAATTCGAGTTCGGAGGATCACAAAATTATGACCCTCCCACTCCCTTACTTCACGCTCGAGTCGTCAGATTATTGAAATGCACACTCTTCAGCATGTAATTAACCCACCATACCTTAATCTGACGCGCTCGGGTACGTATTTTCAACTCATGATTTTATAAATATATTCTGATCGGCTGCCCTACACGCGCTGCACGCTATAGAAGGCTTAGATATAGTGAAGGTACTTAACGAAGGTACTTACTAGCCTTTCTTGGGCTCTCCTACTATTAGAATATAATCAATTTATCAAGGCCAATAATATACAATTATTATTATTTTTGGAGTCGGTGCCAGCCAAGGTTAACTAACGTGTTCACTTACAATTGAATGCAACTGCTTAAAGCGACACCACAATTACAAATAAACCTAAATTCAAACTTCTAGTCGAATATAATTAGAGATGTACACCTACGCTACTTCGTTATACCTTTGTAAACCTTGGCTGGCAGCGACTCCAAAAATGACGATAAGTGTATATTATTGGCCTAGTAAATTGATTATATGCTAAGTAAGAATGAATAACGTAACCAAACCAGAAGCCGACTGTGGACTGGCTGTCAAAATGATACCCCTTTTACAAGCATGTATTCCGCCTCGGTTTGTCAAACTACTGGTGAATATGAGACCGGCGTTGAAGGTGTAAACTATCTCTTCACAGATGGATCAAAGAAGAAGGAAGGGGTAGGCTGTGGTATATATTCCAGAAATATACGACTCCGATGCAACTGGACTATGGATAAAAATGCCAGTGTACTACAAACAGAACTCACAGGTATAACCATAACCACACAAGAGATTGCTCGCAGAGAAAAATAACAAGACAAGACGATCAGAATCTGCACAGTTAGTAGACGATCACTACTGGCCCTGAAAACTATAAAATAACCAAAGGGTCAACCTGGGAATGTCACCAAACACTTGTGAGGGCCTGTCAGATGAATAAGATCTATGTTGGGTCAAAGGACACAATGTAACTACAGTAAAGAAGCTGACAAACTGGCCAAGAAGGCAGCCAGCCTGAGAATCCTTGTACCTGGTCCTTCAAGTATACCTACTACCAATTGCAGGAAAACACCCATAACAAATTTAAGACGTTGTGGGATGAAACTCGTAGCTGGCCAGAAATCTTCTGAAATATCCCAGCGAAAAGACGGCGAGGAATTATCTGGCAATGTCTAGGGGAAACCTACGATTTGTAACAGGAACCCTAACCGAACACTGTCGGGTAAGGAAGCACCTCTATAATATGAGACAAAGTGACACACCCATCTGCACAGGATGTGGACAAGAAGATGAAACCGTCGCGCATGTACTTTGTGAATGTCCCGCCGTGGCATCGACTAGATAATCCATATTGGAGGAACGTTGGTCTTCTATGGCCAATTTGAAGGAAATGCCCCTAGGCAATATCATCACCTTTTCTTCAACATTAGGCTGGTCGATGGCCTAGGGAGACATTTCCCTCACGGAGGAAGCACAAGGGGCCTAATGGGGCCTAAGTGCAGCGGATCTCTGATCCGTACTCCGATCAAATTACAGATAGAGATAGAATACACGTAATAACGCACAGAATAACGTAATTATTTTTTACGTTTTAGAATAGATTTTTTTTAAATCGGTTTTGTTTTTTTTTTGTAAAAATAGTCTATACCATTACAGAAATCATGCAATATTTCGTTGTTTTATCATTGGTTTCTATGGAAATATCAATGTAATTCAGTGATTATTTAGTGGTAACTTTGTCAATTTGCCGTGTTTTTACAAAATTATGTTGTTTTCTAATTTCGAATGGCGACAAAAAATATATTATATATATAACTCGAGACTACAGTGTTTTTTTTACTCGTGTGGTTTATACGCACCACTTGTAAAAGAAACACCATTTTAGCCATTTGTCATATAAAATAAAATAATAGTCCACAGGACTGATTGTATCAGATTTAGTAAAAAAAAATGAGTAAACCGATGAATTAATAATTTATACATATCCCCAATATTTTTAAAATTAACGAAACCAATCATAATTCAGATATAAAAAATAAATAAATTGTCATCTATAAAGCATCATATTTCAGTTTGTATACATAGAATTACTTAGCACCTTAGTTTATAACAAAACCCAAATCACATATTCACAAATTGAAAACACAAAAACAAATCAGTGAGCACAGATGTATAAAACATGCACAATTATATTAAAACTAAATTGAAAACCGAAATAAATAATGTGTTGGCTATATAATAACTTTGTTATCCCTGATGATGGTATATACATTGAAACGTACGTAGGTAAATAAATTAAATAATTTAACCGATAATCCCAAGAAAATATCTTTAAAAAATATGTATCAGTAAAAGTATCAGTTTTTCAATTAGTTTTCAAGTAGGTATGTAATATTTATTCAACTATTTTATAATTACGAGTGCTTTATTATTACCCTATTATCATATCGATGACTGACTTAGTTTTGCCTGCTTGAAAAACTAGGCTTAAGGGCTAGCTAAAAAAAATTATACTCCGATATTTAGAAGATACCAATGTCGATCAAAAAGTCGATACAAACGAATAAAAGTAGGTAATTACGTACTTATGAGAAACACGTAAAACGATTTTGAAAGCAGAGTATTTATGTATGTGTGTTAGTCCGCACCTGATGGAATGTAAAACCTTGTGGACATATCCAGGAATGCTTAGCATTATCTTGGCAATAATGGAATACCTCGCAGCCTACGTCTTCATCGGCATAGTATCCTGTATGTTTAGCATTACAACTAAATTTCGACTGTGGAAGTAGCAGGCTTAGTCTATCAGGTTCCTCTTTTTCTTCTTCTTCTTCTTCCAAGTTATTATTGGCCTCCTAAAACATTAGGTATTTATGATGTATAATTATTTACATACAGGGTGCTTCACGGCGACGAGACATTAGACATATTTCAGAGACTACTCGGATTTTAATTTTGAAAATTTGGGCAATAGTGTTTTCGGGCATGCCCTACTCAACTAATATGGCGTCCACCTAGTGTTTCCGCTTATACCGAAAGTTGACGTCATCTTCGATATTTTAAATGGAACACCCGGTATATTATTGCAATTTTGGATTTTATGTCAATTTTTAGGTGAACTTTCATAAATGTTTCCTATTCTTAAAGTTTACCATTTTATATATGAGTGATATGACTGATACCTATATTTATTTATTTTTAATTTCAAAAGCACTGTCCTATTCAAGAAGATGTTAAAATACTGTTACGCCACTGAGTTCCTAAAATAAGTGAGTACTGTCTGTCCAGAATCCATATACACTTTATTTACTTCCAAACACAGCAAGTCACAACTGTTTACAATGACAAATTACTGCTGAACACTTTTAATTCAGTATAAGGAACCATTAAGAGATAGGTATAAGGAACGATTATACCATTCTAAAGAGAACAAAATTTTTCATCAGGTTGCGCAAAAATATACAGGGTGTTCCATAAAAAAATAAGTTAAGATGGTTTAAAGTTGTATAATTTCGGCATTAAATTTATACCACCCTGTATGAAATTAATCATTTTTGGAACTATGGCACCAAACCTCAGACTTTCAGTTATGTCCCCTTAAATTTTTATCGCTCTAGCTTTATTATTGTAAAATACACATCTTTTTGAATTAGGCTAGTGGTTTTTTAATTTTTTTTGAAAAAAATATATCAATAATCAATATATCAATGAAAAAATATATCAATAACGGTTACCCATTAAGAATAGGAAACCTTTATGACAGTTTACCTAAAAATTGCCGTAGAATCCAAAATTGCAACAATATAGAGAGTGCTCCATTTAAAATAACGATTATGACGTCAACTTCCGGTATAAACGCAAGTGTTAGGTGGGCGCCGTTTTTTAATTGAGAGGGAAATATCCGAAAACACTATTGCCCAAATTTTCAAAATCCTACTCACTTGTAAATCTTCCCCCCTTCTCGCATACTGCTGCTGTGGAGGGTGTCTCCTTTCAGGTCTTGCTGTTGCTAGAGCAAAATCTCTTAGTGGTGTAGTTCTAACTGGCAAGGGGTAGTTTTGAATGGGCTGAAGAGTTGTCTTTAAAGGCAATGGCACAGGATAGTTTTGATTGACATATGTTGGAGCTCTATCTTGACTAGACTCAGCATCGCTGAAATTGTATAGGTACACTGTATCAACTGCCTAAACTTACAACCCCAATAAGTTTAGATACAAACCGCCTCGCCTGTTCGATTATTATGCTACCTGACTAACAAAATAGTCTGTCTTGTCTACAGCTCACGCAAAACGTTGGTACATATATTATATGGAGGGTCAAAACTCTGCAAGCACCAGCAATGTTTGCAAACAGGCACGAGGCACCAGGCGTAGCTTTACTTTTGAAATTTGATGCGCAGTTTCTCAAAAAAATGCGAGTATACAGGCAGAGGACAGTCCGATTATTTACATGGTTTACATTTCTAAAGTTATTTTTACAAAAGTAGCATTTGGCCTTTTGAGATAATTTATTGTTTCCTTAATGCCATAATCTCTCTAACATTTAAACTTCATTATTATCTAAATTATCTGTACTATACAGTACTACAGTACTATCAGTACTATATGTACTATACAGTATGGTTACAAAGATTTTAGAGAAATGACACAACAGTGAAATGCCTCGTGTAACGAATGAAGGAAGAATTACGTAGGAAGCAATTGAATAAGATCTGTAGTGGCTCGGCAAAAACATACGCACAGTCTCTTAGAACAAAACTGGGAATACCATCTACGCCTATTGTAAAAGTATCCTTAGATCGTTTCAGATTTTGTAAAACATCTTCCTATGAGATATTCAGTAAGACTATGTGAAGTCCAAGATTGTTGTGTTAAGAAAACTCAGATGGATTAACTGGTTGTGATTGAATGAAGACGCTGTTAAAGTAGTCACCAAACGCATTAACGATATCAGTAGGACTGGAAATTTCACTGTCGTTATAGAACATTACAGAAGGGATACGTGAGGAACCTTTCTTTTTATTTATAAAGTTCCAAAACTTTTTGGGATTACCAGATAATGATCGCTCAGAATCCTTTATAAATATTCTATAAGCCTCATCAATCAGGCGTATAGATTTAGATCGATGAGCTTTGAAAGCATTGTAGAGATCAGCTGATTTCAATTTTTTGTACTTGCTATTTGCAGCTGCTTTTGTTCGGATGGATTTAATAACTTCTCCTGTGAACCAAGGAGGATAATGATAGCCGCGAATATGGGGAGAAGACATGTACTTTGGTACAGATCTCCAATTAAATTCATATTAAAATTAAAAAAATATGTTAAATAAGGCTTCCCAAAGAGAAACCTCTGGCTTGAGCTGGTTGGTATGTTGGGGGTTCAACCCCTACCCAAATATCCACAGCTGTGCTCCGATCATTTTTTCCCTGAGGATCTAGAAATTCGACCAAATGGGTTAAGATATGTCAAAGTCGGAGCTAACCCACGTCGTTCTGAGGGGATGATATTTTTGGATCAGGTATCTACAAGGAAAATTTGTAGAATTTTGTAAATTCCAAGAATTCTGTAAATCCCAAAAGTATGTTTTTCTATTTCTTAGTTTATATACAGCACTCATATTATTAGGACTGTTGCATTTATAATAGGTCGAGTAATAGCTTTACTTTATAATAAGTTGATTTGAATGTATGAATCAAATTCTCAAATATACGATGTAATTTTATTATATGACAGATGTAAGCAATATTGACACAAATGTTGTGTCCCCTTAAACACCATGTTCACATTCCAGAAGAAGGTGATGACATGTCTATGTTATCTAGCCGCCATTACGAGCGCATCTATGAATACCCCCATACCTACCAGACGCGAGCATGTCCGACGCCGTACGACCAGAGCCCATAAATACGTGGATCCTGAACGGCGAGGCCATTCCTGACTTTGACATTAAATTCAATTGTACTTAACTTAACATTACTCAAAAGCTTGTATTAAAATAATAAAATTGTTTTTAAAAATAAATTGTTAACGGCCACAAAGTTAACTGGCGCAGTCGGTAGGATAGGTGAAGATTCTGCATCGTGCAACGTCTTTTTGTTTCAACAAATTAATCACCTATCCATCAAGAAGAAGCCCACGAATCCACAACGAAAGAAAATCAAGAAAGAAAAGTAATCCCAGAGTTCAAAGAGAAATCGTAGTGACATACGGCAATCACAGCTGATTGGTCTACTACGATCGTTGAATCTTTACTCGAGAAATCCAGCTCTAAATGAAGATTTTTTACATGTGAGTAAAAGTTTTTTGTTCATGTCAGGGTCCTCAACTCAAGTTAATTCCTTCTAATACCTACCTGGCTATGAGTGACAACTTTTACCAGTACCAAGCAAGTCCATGTAAAGATATAGACTCAGGGTATTATTGCCAACAACAAATTCTATTGGACGGATGGAAACAAGAAGATTGTTTATTCCAAATTTTACAAATCAATCAAGGAGAAAACATGTGTTCCCAGGTTCAAATAAAAATGGTTCATCCTATAGTCGAACAAATTACGGAAGCCTACTATATAGGAATATTTCCCAATGAAACCAAAATTCGAACTACTTGCAAAACAACGGATATCATTGTTCTACAAGGTACCCATTTACTCAATCTACCCCCAAAGTGTAGTTTCCAGACAGCTGAGTGAGAGTGAGACTACACAAATGAAAAAGAGCCAACCCTTACTTTTACCAGAAATCAAAATTTCAATGGTCAACCACATCAATAAGACAAGAACATTGAAATTGGAAGAGGTACCATTAGATCAACTTCATACCCTTAAGAATGCACAAGAAGCCATAGAACCTGTTTACCTTAAAGAAGATATGGAAACAACCCACTACTGGACGGCACCCTTATATATAATTTTAATCTTATCTGTTTTAGCCTTCGCTATATACCGATTTAAGAAAGCAATGGAAAAGCAGTCTCCAGAGAAGAGTTAGTCACAGGTACACATTTCCGAAATTTTTTTGCCAGTCAGACCTTTTGCAGGAAAAAGTACAAAAGACTGGACTATCAGTCGTATTCTTAAAATGAAACTGAACTCAAAACAAAATAAAAAATTAAGTCAATGAAAATGAAACGGGCATAGAAATGTGGAATAATATTGTGGACATTATAGAGAATTCATAAACAGTTTAATGAGATGTTCAATGAGCTACTGAAATCTAGTGTTTATAGTTTCCACAAATTCACTTAAGTAATAAATTTACACAAGATTATTAATATAAAATTAAAATAAATACGTGGGTGTTTCGAGAAAGTTGATATCATCTAGCAGCAATATTCACTTAATTCATTCAGTAATCTGAATAGAATGATCTTGCAGACACTTGAGTAATCCCGAAAAAAATATATATTGCATGATCCACTTGTTCAAAACATACTCACAAAACTGGCTAACAAACGATCTCACGTGAAATTTCAAGTTACATTTCAGTTTCCAGGGGAAATAAGTATAAAATTTATGGCACTATTATATAGCATTAATATAGTATATTTACCTGTCAATATCGTCATAAACTTTTTCAACTTCCCTGTATGCCACCGTGGGCCGAAAAGACCTAGTCGTTTCTCCAAATCCTCGGTTCTGAAGGTCTCGTATTTGTTCTGCTGTTAGTTGTGTGTAATGAGGCAGTTGAGTCACTGGCCTCGGATCAGCAATACAATGCAGTGCGGCAGCCATAAGGCATAATGTCGATAGGTAAATCCTCATGCTAAAAAAAATGCTGTTATAGTTTCAAGAGTTTTTCGTTTCACAATTTTCACAAATAGATTTATTTTATATATTCTCAAAACATATAGGTACTCGAAATATATTATAAATTCTCTATTGCGCGGGCAAAAGGGCATAAGTCAGAAAATGGCTAAAACGACTTAAATACATTATTGAGAGCGCCGTATGCTAAATATGTGTGGTAAAATCGGGTTATGTCAACTCATATTACTAACACTTCAACGAATTGTGATAAATGGGGACCCAATTACCAGAACAGCGATAAAACAGACACATGTAACTTAATTCCCGTTTCATCCAATGCTTTTCGGATCTAAAAGATTTAAGTCAAGTTGTGTCAGAAATGCCAGTGGAGCTTGTTGACGTAATTCGTTTTTACCAAAACAGTAACTAAACAAAAGCATCTGATCTGTTGCATGTGCTGCTCTGTTTCTGTAAAAGTTGTTCATATTTTAGTGTATATTTGTGTGAGAAATATGTCAGAAAATTGAGTAGTTACTGTTTTTTGTTCGAAACACCTGAGAGACAATCAAATATGCAAACGTGAGAACAATATAACTTTATTCATATAACCGTATAATAACCTAGTATAAATAAATTAACATGCGTGGTGTACGCTATATGATAACTTTCAGACTAACTGCCTAATATAAAATATTTTATATTAACAACATATATTCGACCCTTAGGTAAACAGTCTATAATGAGTTTCCTGAACCCATAAGTGGTGAAAATGATGAATGACCTAATTAATAATGTACTTTATTTCGGGCACCGCATGAATACTTTGCATTCCAAACTTAAATAATAATTATTGTTGATATAAAATTCCAACACTTTTTTTTCACCCCAACTTTTGTCACCAAATTCAAATTCATTTACTTTCTAAAATGTCTTCTTTATTTCTTCTTTACACAACAATCTAGGACTTCACATAGACTTACTGAATATCTCATATGAAGATGTTTTACAAAATCTGAAACGATCTAAGGGTACTTTTACAATGGGCGTAGAGGGTATTCCCAGTTTTGTTCTAAGAGACTGCGCATATGTTTTTGCCGAGCCACTACAGATCTTATTCAATTACATCCTACGTAATTCTTCCTTCCCGTCTTATTGGAAAAAAACATATATTTGCCCAATACCAAAAAAAGGAAATCAAAATGATGAGGAAATTATAGAGGCATTTCACTACTGTGTAATTTCTCTAAAATCTTTGAAACCATACTGTATAATAAACTTTACTACTCTACCAAGCAGGTTATTTCGTTACGCCAACATGGGTTCATACAAAGGAGGTCAACAATATCTAATTTAGCGGTTTTTACTCAATATGTCTCTGAGGTTTTGGATAATAGAGGACAGGTCGATGTCGTCTATACGGACTACCAAAAAGCTTTTGATCATATTGATCATAACATCCTCCATAACTCCTTTTGAAACTAGAAAGTATTGATTTTTCTGAAGCATTGATTAAATTATTCACCTCCTACTTAAGCGATAGACACTTTATGGTCAGATATCAAAATTTCAATTCAATATCATTTTCTCCAACATCGGTTCCAATCTGGGCCCCATATTGTTTTTATTCTTTATTAATGATCTTCCTGGAGTCATTACTTATGGGCATTTGTTATTTGCCGATGATTTTAAACTCTACTCTGAAATTAAATATTCTACAGATACCATCGACTGCATTAACAGAATGTCTTCATGGTGTGAGACAAATCATCTTAAACTAAATATAGCTAAATGTAACGTAATGACTTATACTCGCAAAACTTCATCTTATACTCACAACTACTTCATTGGGAATAACATCAACAGCCGAGTTGATGTATTCAAAGATCTGGGTATTTATTTTGACAGCAAACTAACTTTTGTTGAACATATAAACCATATTGTTTCTAGTGCCTTTAAATCTTATGGCTTCATTTACCGCAATTGCCGGGACATTTCCAATATAAGCACCTTCAAATCTCATGTGTGCATGTGGTCATATATAGTGATGAATATTGAATATATAGTGAGTGTTGCAATGTTGATATAGTATACTTAATTGTGTTAAAGTTGTGTTATGTGTGATGTGACAGTACGTGATTGGTAATAGCGTAAAATATAATATGTGTGTTAGTGATGATTGATACAGATATTATAGGTAGTGTTATAAATGCAGTGAATGTTAGTATAGTTTTAGCATGGTGGTAGATGTCGCTAGATAGATTCAGAGGGGCCACTTGTGTGTAACTTGCTACTCCTACGTCCCTACAAACGGCAATTAATTATACAAGATCTGTTTTGATTATCTCTCTTTGGCTGGGTGAGCATTAACTGTTTTAATCTCGGTTTTAATTAACTACAAATCGTCCTGAACTATAAAGTTTTTTCAAACTAAATATCACTAATTTAGTTTACTTATAATGAATGCAAGTAATACTATATTAGTATTATATGAATAAGACTAAAAATTATTAGTTTATGAATGTACTTGATAAAGAAAACATATAGAGTATACATATCACACATTTTTAGAACCATCGAATAACAGTATTTCTCTTAAGATAATAAAAAACCATCACAAGTACACTTAAAAACAATGTAATAACTTGGTGCCTTCATGATGCCTTTGCGGGGCAACTCCTTAAGTATTTGTGCAGTTATTAGATCATAACCTGGAGCTTTCTTTGTACTGAGATTGTTTCTGATAGTGTTGGTGATCTCAGCAGGTGTTATTGGCTTAATTATCGTGCCATCTCTGTTAGTAATTTGTGGTATCTCTTCTATGCCAGTAGCCTTATGTGGCTGAAATCTATTTGCCAAGTGATCAGCAAATATTTCTGCCTTCTCTTCATCTCGTCGAGCCCAGTTGCCATCATCTTTTCGAATGGGAGGGTCATGATTCTTTGGCCTATTCAAGAATTTAGTTGCCTTCCAGAGGGAGTAGTCGGTGCTTTCGTCAGCCGATAACTCCCTGAGGAAATTTTCAAAGTGATCATTCTTGATGGCTTTAATTTCATTTTTGAGCTGTTCGCATAGATTATTTAGCACTCGTTTGTCTCCTGGCGAACGAGTTTGTTGCCATTTTTTTCTGGCTTTCCTTTTTTGGTTAACCAAGTCTCGAATTTCTTTGATGTAGTTCAAACCTGGTGTTCTTGGCTTCAGTGTGGGGGTGTTGTTCCACGCAGATTGCTGCAAGTCAACCATAAGCTTTTCAACTTCATGGTCTAACTGTTCTTTCTTTTTCAAGGGTACGCTTAGTTCAAGTCTCTGTTCAAGCTCTGCTCGAAATCCGTCCCAATCAGTTTTCCCATTAACGAGATATGCGGGTTGCTGTTTGGTTATTACATGTTCACTCAATGAGAGTAGAATTGCTGAATGGTCAGATGCTAGGTCAAAGCATTCTTCAATGTTGGCATAAGCGGATACAATATTGCGTAACACAAAAAAGTCGACTAAGCTTGGCGTTTTTTCTCTATCTATAGGCCAGTACGTTGGTTTGCCGGTTGATTGGAAGTGACAAGACATTGCCTTTGCAGCAGTGTATAGTTGTCTTCCTTTCGGCGTTATATTAGCAGAACCCCAATAGGTGTGTTTGGCATTAAAGTCACCTCCAATAATGAACCGATCTCCTAATGATCGAAAGAAGCGACTGTAGTGTTCTTCTTTTTGCGCTTTTCCTGCTGGGCAATATATTGCGGCAATTGTGATGTCGTAGGACTTCATTTGCATTATCACTGCTGTCGCTGGATTTCTGCAGTTTCGTATTTGGCATCCTCGTAGTATTTTAAGTTTTCTTTGATTATCAGCGCTGTTCCTCCCTTTCCGGGAAGGTCTGGTCGAGCAGTGTGATAAACCTTGTAACCTCTTATTTTGCAATAATTTGTTCTGGTCATGTGAGTCTCAGAGATTAAGGCTACAACGATTTTATCGTTCCATAAGAACGCTTCTAGTTCATGGGCTCGTTTTATTAGCCCATTGGCATTCCAGGCTACTATTCTGTAACTAACGCTGTCAGTTAGTAACCATTTTTATTTTTATTATTTGCAGCTTTTTTGTTGCTGTTTTCTATTTCCGCTGTATGCTGTATGCCGTATGCTGTTTCCTGTTGATCGAGTTTGATTATAATTTGTTGCAATATTTCACTTGTTACGTCTGACTCTGGTTTTGTTGTTTTTATATCTTTTCCCTTCGCTGGTGCGGTTATTTTTTCAGTGGTTTGTTTGCACGTTAAGTAATCTCGCTTCTGTGTACGCTCAATTTGTGTTTTAGGTTTTGGTACCTGTGGACTTTTCCTATTGATATGTTGTTTGCGAACTGTGTCGTTCCTTATTTTTTGTAGCTCCTTGGCTACCATGCATCCACGATAGTTGGCCGGGTGTGCTTCATTGCAGTTGGCGCATTTAGCTTTTTGGTTTTTCGGTTTTGCGCATGCGCTAGTGAGGTGTCTTCCAGAGCATTTGACACATCTTGGCTCTTTAAAGCAATTGTTTTGCGTGTGTCCGAATCCTTGACATTTCTTGCACTGGGGGATCAGATTGGATCGTTTCCGCAATGGTTCGATTTTTACCTTGAGTCCCAGTATGTGTTGAATATCAAATATTTTTTTGTCTTCACTTTGATTAAAGACTAGCATAAATAAGGGAAGACGTTTTCTGGTGACTTCTTTTCCATTTCTTTCGCGTTTTTGAATATTAATTGCTCCTTCAATATCAAACCCTCTTTCTGCGAGATGCTCCATAATCATTTGATCGGTGCATGTCGGGTCAATTCCTCTAGCCATTACTTTTATAGGTCTGTTATTTTTATCCTCATATGTAAAGTATTCTATATTATTTTCTTTGAGTGCCTCTTTCAGTCTGTAGTACTCTTCTTTAGTGAATACGTTTACTTTATGCACTCCATTCAGGTGTTTGACCGTGAATATCTTTACTGAGACACTGCGCAATATTTTTAAGATGTCCTCATAATTTTTGATACCCACCACGTTAATGGACGGAGGTTGGGGTATCTGTTTTGTTTCTGGTTCTTTTGACATGTCCGCTTCTTGGGTTTTTTCTTGGAATTTTTGTTGGTATTGTGGAGAGGTTTCTGGCGAGGAGGTTGCTTTACGCTTTTTGTTTCCTCTTTTTTTCTGCACTATCCAGTCCGTTTCTCTAGCGAGGTCTTCTTCGTCTGTTTGATATTCCTCTATTTCCTTGTTTTGTTGTTCACTTTTTTCAAAAGCATATCAACTTTTTTCTGTAGTATATATATATATATATATATATATATATATATATATATATATATATATATATATATATATATATATATATATATATATATATATATATATATATATATATATATATATATATATTATATATATATATTATATATTATATATATATATATATATAAAGGGTCCGCCAATAGGGACGCTCGATCTTTGACAGCTCATGGCGGCCATGTTGTTTGTGGTAGAGTTGGCAAACGTAGTTGTTATTATTCAGTGTATCTTCACAAATCACCATGAACCAATTCAGCCGCGAGCAACATGTGCAAATCGTTAAAACTTATTACGAAAATCATTCATCGGTTCGAGCAACGTTCCGCGCGCTCCGCCAATTTTACGGTGCAATTGATCGTCCTGCTGAGTCGACTATCCGTCGTTTGATTAACAAATTTGAGGCAACCGGTTCGGTGAACAATCAGCCAACACCGACGCGTCGTCGAAACGTCCGATCTGCCCAGAATGTCGCCGCTGTGCGCGATAGTGTGCGTGAAAATCCGCGACAGTCAATTTCACGTCGCGCACAGGAACTCCGCCTTTCGGAAACATCACTTCGCCGAATCTTGCATCTGGATTTGGGCATGCATCCGTACAAGATCCAGCTGACACAAGAGCTCAAAATAAACGACCATAGACAGCGCCGTATCTTCGCTGATTGGGCTTTAGAGCAGTTGGAAGTCGACCCCGATTTTGGTCGCAAAATCATCTTCAGCGATGAGGCACATTTTTGGTTAAATGGGAATGTCAACAAGCAGAATTGCCGTTATTGGGCCGAGAACAATCCACAGGAGGTCCACCAGGTCGCAATGCACCCAGCAAAGGTAACTGTTTGGTGTGGATTTTGGGCCGGAGGCATCATCGGGCCGTATTTCTTCGAGAACGACGATGGTGTGTCCATCACGGTAAAAGGCGAACGATACAGATCCATAATAACGAACTTTTTCTGGCATG
>CAXKVY010004357.1:0-24836 GCA_964058915.1 Tetropium fuscum
AAATATCGCAAACCACCCCTCCAATTTGTGCTCCATTTTCGATTTCGATGCCGTGCATCCTCTGCATGTGCGTTTTCATGAAATATTTATTACACAGCTCCTTATTGCATATCTCACAATAACTACTCGTTGGCGTAACGTTCATCGAGATTCTTCGTTCTGGGATATGTCCGGTGGAAAATGATATTCTGTTAGCTGCCTTATCAGCAGCAAACCCGTTATAGTCGTCTTTGCTTCCTTCAACGGCCCCTTGATTATTCGAGTGGAATTCCATTACGTGTTTGGTCATCTCGTCGGCATTCTGGACATCCTTTCCGCAAATGTCACACATTGTGTTATTATTCGAATTGCTCTCAGACTCTGCGGGTTTGTCTACTTCCCCAACGTCTTCCAAAAGAACGCCATGTTCGGTCATCATATGGGCGTGCAAATATAATCTGTTCTCGAATTCCTTGTTGCAAACGCTACAGGTTGTAGACACTTTACTTACATCCAAATCGTTTAGTTGTAAGATCATGGTCTGTAGTTTCTGCAAGTCTTCACTGATGGCTTCTGCATTGAGGGTCTTATCCGGACTTTTGAACGTATCCGGTAACTTCTTCACATCTTCCTGTTGCTCATGATCCTTATTGTAAACTTTCCCGTGCACGCTGACGTTATGCAGCTGAGCCAGACTGGCATTTTGGAATTTGATGCCACAAATATCACAACTTATGTTACTGGGTGAGGTAGTTTTGCGGTCAGAACCTGACTGTTCAGTCATTATAAGATTAAGGGGACTTGTTTGTACATTATTCGACACCGGGAAGTTAACCAAGCTCTCAGCCTTAATATCTTTTTCTTTCTCATCAGGAATGTAAATACCGTGACGTTTCAGTTTGTGGGTTCTCAGGAAATACTTGTTGCAGTACTCCTTGCAGCATATTTCACAAAATGCTTTCGGGTTCATCACACCAAACCTTCTCAGACGGAATGATAGGTCTAACTCGCGACTTTGCTGATCAGGCGAGAGCTTGCTATTATTCGTGTCGTAGAACATTCCATCGGGGTCGTTTTTCAATGAGGTAGATTCGGTCTGTGTGTTACTAGGGCTAGGGTAATCTTCAGTAGGCTGTTCTTCTGGAAATACCTTATCACTATCGCTCGAAGATGATAGTCCGTTTGAGGTGGCCATGTTATCGGACACCTCACATTCAGGCAAGCTAGCTCCGATTTGCTTAGAAAACGGGTTAGAAAATATATTACTAAAAGGGTTTATTACGTTCACTGGGGTTTTAGGTTCGTTTTTCATCGATGATGAATCTACAGTTGGCACGGAATTAGACAGTTTGGAGTTACCAGAAAAAGCGGTAACGCCCGTGGGATTTTGCAATTGCAATTGTTCTGAGGTAGGAGTGTCGGTATAAATACCGTGTTTGTTGGCCTTATGCGTTTTTAGAAAGTACTTGTTGCAGAACTCCTTGTTGCAGAGGTCACAGTAAGCGTCCGGGTTGAATATTCTAATAGGTTTCATGGGTATGCTCTCCGGCTGGGTAAACTGTGGGAGAGTCATGAACATGGGACTGGTAGGGTTGAAAGGCAAGCTAGGTATACTGGAGCTCATCCAGTCCTTGCCCTGCATATCGCTCATCCACTGCATCTCTGGCCGGGACATGGTCAGCCCCAAAGACGCCTCTGACTGTTCCAAAAACATAACGGAAGAGGGCGTCGTAGAGCGATCTTCCGGTTCCTTTTTGCACTCCACGGGATGCTCGCAAATTATGTGGTTCTGGAGCTGTTCGGGGTGGTCGAAATAGAGTTGGCAAACTGGACAACGAAAAGTGGGCTCGGGAGAAGGCACAGCAGGCTTACCTTCGAGTGAAATTGACGCTGGACTTTGATCTGCATCGGTGGTTGATATTCGAATGGGAGTTGACTGCTTCCGGCGCTTCTTGCAGGACTCGCTGGAGGTGATGCTCAGCGAACGTTTGACTGTGCGTGCAGCGTCAAAATCGACTTTGTTGTTTGATATTTCTTCCGTCACCGATGAGGATGAGGAGTATCCTCCGTGTAAAGGACCAGAACTTGAGGGTATAGTGACGGATGTCATCGTGCTTTCTTGTAGGCCACATGCAATATTCGTATAGGCCCCTGCACAGACAAAAACAGCGTCAGTTTCGAAAAACAAAAATTGTTGTGTGTGCAACTATATATACATAACTATATACAAAAGACAATACTTAAAAAGCATTGTATTTGGCTTCGTACGCTACAACCAGTAGACACGTATTTATTTCCTTATCGTCGATAACGCTGATAGGGTAGATAATGGTAAGCACCTGGTGGTGATTTTAAATGCTTTATTGAAACTGAATGTATCAACAGAAAAATTACATTTACTTGTACATTTCGCATATTCAGGTACTCTGTAAACTTGACAACTAATCTCCATACTTTCCACGAGACTTATGCACTAGCGACCGAATGTATTTTCACATGGACGCGGTCAAAAATTATATTTATGCATATATTAGGTATAATGAAGTTAATTATACTAGTTAACACAAGAACCTCTTAAATCAGCATATATCTATCAAAAAACCTAGAGGAAGCACTTGGAAAATGAAAGAACATTCAATTTTAGCACTCGGAGTAGTTTCCACAAACACCAAAACACTTTCACTTCGCTCGACGCGCGTTTCGCCAACCAAGTTGGCATCATCCGGAGACGATTAAAACTGTCTATCGATGAATGTTAACTGTCTTAAAACTCGTCTCCGGATGATGCCAACTTGGTTGGCGAAACGCGCGTCGAGCGATGTGAAAGTGTTTTGGTGATTGTGGAAACTACTCAGAGTGTTATAATTACATCAAAGGTTCCAGCCCTATCCAGTATTTAATTTTAGAATAATGAGTGATGATGGACCCGTTTCGAGAAAGGTTATTGTTACAAATAAGAAATACCCACGTGATATCTAAATTTTAATTTCATTGATTTTGTTTTCATTGATATCGTCATGTCTACAAAATCCCCGCTCCCGCGTATTTTCAATGCGAAAAGGTTTTTCAATCCATATCTACACCCGAAAAGGTTTCTCAATCCTTATCTACGATTTTTTAATTGTAATGCTTATATATTATACAGTATGTGATAATATTATGACTAGCTCCTCCACCAAATTGAACAGTTCTGGATTTCTATATATTCGTATATAATATTTGATGTGAAAATGAAAAATAAACGTAAAAAGACTACCTATGACGTACCATTGTCTTTGTTTACGTCTTAGCTCTTTTGTACACTAAAAATATCGCCATAATGTAAACAACCTCGGGAATATTTAATTAAGTATAAGTTGTCTTGAAAAATATGTTCTTAATTTGGCCGTCGTCAACATAAGAATATGTTTTTCCGTAAACAACTTTTCTATTGCACTAATAGCATGGGAAATTTATAGTAGATATACAGGTGGCCTTTCATTTGTTTTAATATGACATTCATATTTTTTAGGGTTATTATGGGATGGTAGTAATAAAACGACTGATTATATTACTTAACGTTTCGGTCCCTTTTTTGCGCCTTTTTCAAGAGGATTTTATTTTTGGTAAGAAAATGGTGATATTTATTGTAAAATACTTGTTTTTGCCCTTGAATCTCTGCCTTTGAACTTGAAAAAAATATTTTTATATGATAAATGGACATTAACAACAAATTTATTTTATTTTTTTACTCAAAAACTGTGCGTAGAACGATGAAATCTAAAAAGAAAGAGTTCTGTTTCATAATTGAACATGGAATTCAAAAGAAATTTTTATTTTTAGAGAAACCAGCGACGTCATATTTTTGTCTTTAAAAATAGCCGGTTTCGTGCCAATACGCGCACCACTAGTAAGACTAAAAAATCGTTTTGTATTGCACAGTATGCGTCTCCCACAGCTATTGATACGCCTAAAATTTCACTATATATCTAAAGCTGTTTTGAAGAAATCTAATTTTCACTGTTTTTTTTAACTAAACTTCAACATCCTGTAGATCGCTAATGAAGCATTTGCGAACCTATGTCTATAAGAACTTTTTTACAAAATGACCTGGGCAATCACCCCCTTAAATATTTTCGCGTCTTTTTAGAACACCCTGTATATATATATATATATATATATATATATATATATATATATATATATATATATATATATATATATATATATATATATATATATATATATATATATATATATATATATATATATATATATATATATATATATATATATATATATATATAAAATTTTTATTTCATTTCAGAAATCTATATTTCTTCTGAAAAACACCTGTCGTTACCTAAGTATAGGTACCCTTTTTAATAATGTAACAGTTGAATCGTAGCTGTTGTATAATATAATATGTACTATATATGTTTTTTTTATTTTTCCTAAGTTTTGTATATTATGGTAAAACTGTAAGATGTCTTAATGATGAAATCATTAAATATGTGTGCGTATGTCGAGTAAATAACGAAAAGAAGTATGAATCATGCATGTTTCCCTCATTTTGAAATCGCCCTCTCGCAAAATGCCAGTTTCCAGGAGAAATAGCAGAAAGCTTAGATGAGGGGACGAAGTAATAGAAACCTTTATTAACACCCGCATTAATACAATTTTTATTGCATTTTAGAAAAATCAATATAAGCGCTTTCTTTTACTTCTACTAGGTACAGTAATTTAGCTGATAATATATAATATATATATACTTAAAAAAGATACGCCATCATTTATTAAAAAGGCATATTGAAATTAATTACTCTATACAGGCGACTTATTTATGCTGTAATTCTTAAATGTCAGGTAAATTTCGTAACCAATATTATTAATATTATATAATATTATGTTAAAATTATTTCTATTATTACCCTTGTCTGTATATTTTGGGATGATTATGTTTTAGTTTTCTTCTGCCGAATGCACACAGTCTTTCCTGAATTAAACAGAAAACATTTATATAAGCGGCAATTAATATTATGTTACCGTATATATATTTTTTAAAATTTTTTACCTCGACAATCAACCAATGTTATGTCTCTAGAAAAGTACATAATAAGTATGATAAATAGTAAAAATATGAGCTTTAATGAAATATGCATAAAACCTTAATTCATCAAGACAATGTGCTTATATCAGCTTAGACTTATTTAAAAATATTCTTTGGTCATTATTTTTAAAATAAGAATTTTAATATGAATACTATATGTATTCCATTAATATAAGTCCATTTGACACTTAAGTTGTGATTATTTATTAGTATATGTATACCTACATATTTATTATTAATTAACTTCCGCATAATAATTTGTGTAAAAATTATAGTTAATTCTTAAAACTTTTCAGGGTTTCAATAATAATGAAAAATTCATAAAATAAAACGGAAAAATAAGATATTTATATTAGTGGCAAAACACACATCAATATTATCTACAACTTTTATCTAAAACGTAGGTTTAAATTGTAAATCAAACAGGTGCAGAAATAATAGTTTATTATTTTTACACAAAAAGTAATAAAATATTCTCCAATACCTACATAATTAATAGGGGACAAAATTCAGATTTTTACAATTTCTGACTTATAATTGGAAATAACAAATTAAGTTTAAATTCATAAAAATGTTAGAAATAACACAAAAATGTATCAATTTATATTTGTCACTTTTTCGCCATAGTAGTAAACTATATAGAAACAAAATCAGTTTTCAACATAGGTACGTACATATTAGCAACTTGTGACTTAAAGTCAGTATTTCAAATATTATAATGCTGGACAAATACCTTTTTTTGAAAATAACCTAGAGGAGCACAATGACACTAAACAACCACCACATAACACCTACACGTGTTCGCGCGACGAACTAAAAGTGGCGAACTAGCAGCGATAGCAACCTTACAACCCCCACCGAAAAATCCACCCCTACTCTCACAGGAACGGTATCTAAATTGTACTGTGGCTTCGTACTTTATTTTTATTTATTTGTTTATTGCAAATGACTATTATTTATTCCTCACAGACTGGCAAAAATGGAATAATAATAACCACGTTATTTGTCTGGTAATTCATAGAAAATAAACTACACAATTGGAGTTGATTATGTTTTGAGAAATGAAATGATCCCTAATAAGCATTGAAAAAAATATTTCAGCATAATGTGTTTTCTAGAAGAGACTGGAAATTATTATATGTTTTTCCTGAATCTCAAATAGTCCCACTTCTACGTAATACGCATAACTATGAAATCAATTTTCTTAATACTTGTTATAATTTACCTGCGCTTTGTAACCTGTAATGTTTTAATAATTGCTGTTTCCATTAAACTTTTTGAAATAACTATTTATCGATGTAAAAAAATCTCTCGTGACGGCCACAATGAAAATATTATGTAAATTTTAATTATAATATACCTAGCTAACCCGATTTATCTGATTCTGAAATAAATTATTGCCCTCAATATTTACTTGGATATTTTGGCTAACATGTAATTGACCTGTTTAATCATATTTTCACTCAAGTCACTGTTGCTCCTTTCTACACAATTTATATAAACTCAATTTATTATATAAACTCAACGGACTGTCCCGTTCTGCAGCAACATAAGAATATTAAGAAACCATTATGTATTATTTAGGTCATATCTTCCTTATAACAATGATTTCGGGAAGCAATTGTTTAGTATGTAAATTTTTAAATTAAACATTATACGGAAAGAACATTTTACATAGATAGCGCTTTTGTGGATGCCCCCTGCATCGAAAATATTATGCTGTTCTGAAAAAATCACATTTTTTTCATTCTCCCCTTCTTACCATACTTTTCATCACACAGAAACATCCCATCAATACAAATAGCCTAAGGCATCGGAATAATAATATTTCGAATTGATTACATTGGATACCAAATGAGCAAGATATTGTGTGCCCAAACAAGTGACCCAGAACTGCCAAAATTCAATTACATATAACTCAAACTTGAACAGAGATGAGCAAAAACTGCGTAAAACATTCATATATGTAGGTACCTAAAGTCCTAAAGAGTTGAACGTTGAACACCGGAAAGAATGCGGGATAAAATTCCGATGTCGTCACGTTCTCTATTAATAAATTAATTGCAAGGTCCCTATCTTATTTTTGTACTATAGTTAGTTACACAAAGATGCCAGATCTCATTATGCTCTGAGCTCACAGAAGCGACTTATACGTCATTGTTCAACTCTCGCGTGGCGGACATTACCTACACCTCATCGAAAATAGGAACTGGTTTAAAAATTTAGCCACCTGCGTAGAATAAGGAGTGAGCGTTCTATGCGCATTAGATCTTCATCTCAAGCTTGCCCTTGACCAGTTTGTATCAAAGCTAATTCGGTATCTACCTATAATACCTTTTTAAATAATATATTAATTTTACTCTGCAGCAGGGTAATAATCATAGTATCTACGTAGAGTATATACCTACTGTAGAAATTATGTCTTCTGCTAATCTTGAGGCATCTCAAGATTATCGCCCTCAGTAATTTTCTGTATATCAACGCTGTGGATTTTAGTTTACTGTCTACTTTATACGAATAATACTATAATTTAGATTGTTTAACTATTCTAAATCGACAATGTTCAGTCACGTTGCTCAACCCCTAACAGGAGCGTTGATAAATCTAATGTGCAATCTGATAGATCTAATTTTTGAGAGGGGTCAAAAAGCACAACCATTTTGAACTCGTTAAGTGGTCATACCTTTAAATTTGCGGACTGACAGTTTCCGAGAAAAGTCACCTATAAGAGAAGTTTCTTACCCTTTCTTAGTATGAATAAATATTGGAAATATCGACTACAACATACGACCATATTTTTATACAATTACAATTTTACTAATTATTTTAAAAATGTTTAGTACACTTGGCAAGCAGATAAACGCACCAGTAAAAATTGACCACAATCAAAGTTGCGTTTCTTGCGAATCGTGAAATTAATTATCATGACATTTTTAACGTGAATTTTAGGCTTATTTCTCGATATCGACGTTTTTGTAGAAATTTTTATTTTCGTTCAAATTTACGTTTTTACAGGATACAAGATTGATGATAAATTTTCGACAACAGCGGCTGTCCACAATCAAAATGTAGCACCATATATCCGGAATAATTTGTTTTTTTTTACGCCGATATCTCCGTTTTCAATTGAGAGAACTCCAGTTAAATGTAAAAATCTCCGGACCTTACTGGGTATGGTCATGGAAAAATAAATAATAGCTGCGTAGAAGTCACAGTCATTTTCAGTTAATTTGTTCAAGGCTTGCCTGCACAGTGTTGACATCGCCAATAGATAGATATTATATTAGATTATTGTGATGAGCGCCAAATAAAAAATATTAACGTCAACGTTTTGAAGAAACCAATGATCATAATAGACGCCATTGAAAGGCATCGAGGAACAACAGAAATCCATCAATCCATGATGGTGCCTGCTTTGAGAAAATGCGTAATAGCAGGATATTTTCAAGTACAATGTAATGCTCCTCATAATATCCAAACAAGTGCGTCCAGCCGTTCACTGAAAGAAGACGAGGTTACACGCAAATTATCATAACACTGCAATTCCCCAGATTATGTATGGACTGAAATCTTGAGTCTTGAGGATTGGGACTCTTGTTCACTCTCTATTGTTCATAGACCAGTCCAAGTTTTGTCTATTCAGCTCCGATCGCCGAATCGAGTCGGATCTGTATGATCGGCATATTTTGCTATGCGTGTTTAAATGCTTGATACAACTGCACGAGTTCATAACATTTTCCACCAAACATTTTTTTTCCTTTAAGATTAATGTCACGTATCCAAAATCTTGGTTTGTGTTTCTCAATTTCTTGATATGCTAAGGCAATCATAATGTCTTCATCAGATTCTGATGAACTGGAACTATTTTTTTGAAATAATCTATTTAAAACTGTTCCACGTTACGAAATGGCTGCTGAAGATCAACTGAATGTGCCGATACTGTCGATTTGGGTTCTCCGATGGCCAAATTAGCGTTTTCACAGTGAAAATTTCACATTGTTCACACTGAAACATTCCACATTCGTGAAACCACGCTATTTAATGGAGGTTCTGTAATGGTTTGGGGACGCATTTCCGTAGCAGCTCGAACTGAACTCGTCTCTGTACGTGGAGATTCCATGAACAGTGTAGGTACGAAATATATTGAGGATATTTTATACGAACATGTCCCTTTCGCCCTTACATCGGCAATAATTTCTTGTTGGTGTACGATAAAGCAAAACCTTACGATACTCATGTAGTGCAAAAATACTTCCATGAGGTCGGTTTTGAGACTCTAGTCTGACCTGCAAATAGTCCAGATGTCAACCTCGTAGAGCATTTGTAGGATAATATGGGTAGACGACTTAGAAACCATCAACCATAAATATGCTTCGAGAAATATGGAACGATATTGATGAAGACGAGATTAGGCATCTGGTTTCGAGTATATGAACCGTCGATGTGAAGCCGTAATTAGAAGTAGAGGAGGAAATATGTCATATTGATTTTCTTCGTTTCTTTTTTTTTGTTGATTTCGTTCTTTCATCTATTTATTCACAATTTATTGGCATTGCTGTAAAGTTTTCATTCTTTAATCTTTAACTGTGTATCTTATTTGAAAACAGAGATAACGACGTGAATCGAAAAATAAATTATTCAGGAGAGATGCGTTTGATATGGTTCATAAACCTAAAATAAAAAAAACAAGATTAGTTCAGCGGTTCGCGGGGGAAGCAACTTATATTGTGGCCAATTTTTACTGGTGTGTTAATTTTGATGCGAAATGTATTTTTACCGATGCAGTGGAGGTAGTGGGACTATTTTACTTTCAGTAGTAGCCGAATAAAAACAATAATTGTAGTTTAAATAAGTTAAAGTTTCCGTTATTTTCAAAAGAAGAACGGAATTATATTTCTTGCAAATATATTTGCAATAAATGGTCAGTTTTTTAGGTGTCGAAATGTACCAAGCCATTAGCTAGATTGATAGGTTTTAATATAGTTATGCGAATACATTTTGAAATTTCAGGAAGGTTTCAGATGACAGTAATACGTTTATCTTTTATCTGCTCCATTTTATTGATTTGTTATTAATTTTATCTCTAATCAGTATAAATAATTTAATATTTAAATAAATTTTAACGGGAAAGCAGTAAATAAGATAATATAATCGAAATTAAAAGCGCGCACAATCATATTGATTTTATTTTGAGTAATATTTAATAAACGCGATAAATATATATTGTAATGAAACCACCTGTATTTGTTTTTAGGGTCGGGGCGGAATGGGAGGTAAGGGTTTTTAAAATATAAACGCACCACGTATACAAATTAAGGATTCTTAGAAGAAATGGGAAATATTGATCATGAGATATAGGCAACACAGCTATCAGAAAATATAATGATGAATGGAAAACATAACGGACAGCAGAAATGAGAAAGTGGGGTGAGTGTGTATGTGTATGTGTGCGTTGCGTTAGATGCGTGTCCGTGTATACAGCATGGCCACGGTCGATCAATAATGCTCCCACACTCTCCTAAGACCACTGGTCAGAAAATGCCCAGTCGCGCAACTTTCATTTTAAGGCATAAGTGACACGCCTAGCCAAAAAAATAAATTTAATTTTTTTCCTGCACACCGAGCATATTATAGCCCTCTGTCTGTCCTTTTCCGCTGACTGCCACCCATTCATTTATAGGTAGTCATTACCATACTACATGCATATGCAAGTCCATCATTTCCATTTCCCAAACTGGACAGATCGAGAAATCCTATGTCCACGCTGGCAAGAGAGTTAGTAACATATTAATATACAACACAATATATTCTAATATGTTAATAGATCAGATACTGCCTCTAGCTATTTTTATAAGTAGATATATCACATAGGGACATAGGCAGTAGTTAGGTGTCTGACCAAGGTCTTAAGAGTTCAAGCAAGACATGCAAACTGTCACCCATTTGCACAATGAATCTAAAAGGATTTGGGCCAGGAAGATTGTTTAGCACCAACACGTGCTTTCTATGGGCATAAATAATGTGAATTTAATCCGACATGTTTTTGTTTCGAATATTTCGTCCAGTGATTACGGTTTTTAATGGTTTTCTCCAACCTAGCACTATTAACAAATATAGAAACAATATTTAGCTCTATATCGATTGTTTCTTTTAATTATGCCCCCTTCAATGAACTGTCAATTGATACAACAAGCAATATCTTCAATCAGTCAATCCTGTTCTATTAATTTTTATTGTACCTACTTCAATTTACTAGGCTTTAATTAACCTCAACAACAGCAAAATAAAGTAACGACTACCTATTTAATGTATAAACAGGCGTCCCTGTGACTCAATGACAACAAAAAAACAAAATACTTGAGTAAAAATTAGCTGACTTACCAAAGACCAACAGCCGAATTTTATAAAATTGTCATTGCGGGCACCTATACGACACAAACGCGCTGTACCTACTGGTAATTTAAGGGACAGCGTCGAATTTGGACGTCGGTGCGCAACTCCATCAAATTTAGATGAAAAAGCCGTTATTTGTTAAATAAATGCGATGATTTTTACGTTTCGCATTCTCTGGAATCCACTGTCGAGCGGACGCCTCGTCGATAATTATTCCTAAACCTTCTCAAAATTAGAACATTTTTTAGACCATACCCATCGCACTACCGGATTAATCACTGCCAACAAATTTTCCGGGCTTCCCTTGCGGAATATTTACAGTTTTAAGCTAAATAATAGAGGTCAAAATAACGCAGTTTCTCTAATAAAGCCAAAGAACCTCTTTATTTATTTATTTATTTATTTCGAGAAATACCAACAGACAAAAGCCTAATAATAGGACTAAACGTAATATAACATACGTAGTATAATATCGATATAAGAACAACACGAAATTACAAGTTACCCACACATTGAATGAATTGGATTGCACTTGTTCTAGCGGGAATCACGTAAAAAGTTCATGATTCCTGAAATTAAAACTGGCAACTCGAAAATTAGATTGAACAACCAGCTCAGGTCAGGACAGTTAATTTTACTGTTCACTAATTAATAGAAAAAAAATTGTTTTGGTTCCGAGTATTAATATTTTCCTGCTTATTCACATATTTTATACGTGATAGTATGTTGTATATTTTATACATTGAGTACAAGTTTGTTGGTAGTGCACCATTCAACCAAGTATTTAAGGTTCTCCTACAAAACAATACAATATTGCGAACTATTTATTTTCGCAAATAACTTTAAATCATAAGCATAAAAGAGAGACTTAACCGTAAAACCTGTATCACAGTCATTAATAAAAATGACGAAGAGTAAGGTTCTAAAATGGATCGGGTCAGGAAAACAATATTTTCACTCGGCAATACCCGAGAAGCCATCATGTAAACTATTTCAGGCATGGAAGCCTTCATCAACGTACTGTAATAAGAATAATACCTAATAATACCTGATTGTCTACTGAGAATAATTTTAAAAAGCCTTTAAGCAACTGGTTGACAATTACATTTTATTAAAAAGACAATGTCAACAATTTTCAAGTTAAATGAATAATTTCCTGAATTCTTAATATCGAATTTGTTAGGTATGAATTTAAGTGGCCAATTTGTACCAATAACGATCCAACTAATATCGGAATATTTTACAAGGTTCATATTTTGGGGCCTGGTTATTTTCGTTATCATTATAATGATATATTGATCAGTGGATGCTCTCAAATGTCAAAAAAAAATTACCCTTGCGATTCACTAGTAGCAATTATTTCATACAATAATATTATTTTATTCAGATTTACTTTGAAAATAGTGCAACAGGTCTAATTTGGTATCTATTTGGTTTTCCAAAAATTGTTTTTAAATCTAAGTATATAAAATATTTGCAGTATTGGGTACCTAAGGTACGTATATATATTAGCTTACTTTGTATTCTAAATCGGTCTATGCCTGCGTGCGACAATTTTCCATAAAAATTAATTATTTAACGAAAAAAGCTTATTTGGATACCAGAAAATAGAGTAGGTAACATAATACATTAATCATAATGAATCAACTGTCTTTGTTAATTTTAAAATAAGGTGTGTAAGTGCGGCATTTAATTTACTAATCAAGTCTCAAACTATGTTGAATTTATGATGTGACCATGTAATTCTCACTGAAAAACAACACAAGGAGTGTTTTAATATACTTTACTACTCATTTCTGTGTCTATTTTAAACCGATTTACCTATGTATAATATACGAGGAAGGTCCAAATTTAAAAAATTTAAAACTAAAATAACTACAAATTTACGAAGCAACTATAACGTTGCATATCAGGGGCGGCTCGTCGGCGGGGCTGGGGAACAGAGCCCCCCCCCCACTTTTTCTTCCAAATATGTTAACCGATTATCCATCAACCATCAATTCTAATTCATAATAATCATAACTAATAAATATCCTGAACATACAGTAAGATGTGAGATGCATAATAGCATAAAGACACCGCTGATCGCGTCATCTTGTGCATGCGCCCTCATGACTATATAAAGCAGGAAGTTATGACAATGATGAACATGAACGGCATTGAAAATCTCATAAATATTTGTATTGCCAAAAAAGAAAGGAGGATGCTGTTCTTTTTAGTTATGTGGTAGTTCATAAGAATATTTTATTTATTTGTGGTCACCTAAGAATATTGCTTTATTTTGTTTTAGTACCTAAGTTATACTAAAACTACTAAAAAGTCCAAGAGCTTTAAAGTTTATAAAGCGGCCACAGAAACATTTCCACCACCAACTTAAATAACTTATAATAGTATCGGTTGTTATAGGTTGGGGTGTGGGTGCGTGTTCAAGTGCTAAAAAAAGGACAGTCTTGTACCTATTCCTTACAATAACTAATACAATTCATATCTTTAAAATTTGAGGTTGTCACTAAATTATTCTTGATCTACAACATACTCTGTTCAAGCGTTCTTTGTATGTATGTATGTATATGGGTCGGAGTGTAGTGGAAGGTAGTGTTACACTCCCATTCCAGCACAGCACGTAGGCCTCATTAGGCCCTTTGTGCATTCCTCCTTTTTACTTGAGTACTTTTTTTCAAACCATCCTATTTATTACGGATGGCCTGGTGGCAAAGTGGTGGCAATTTGTATGTATGATAGTATGGTTCTGAGTGTGTTCTCTGGTCCTCATTACCATTTATCTGGGGCCACTCGTCCGCGGCAGAGCGTTCTTTGTTAACAAATAATAAAACGAGAAAGACAGACAGCACAACGAAGTCTATTATAGGTAGCTGTAATTATATCCGACTAACGTGGAAACTCGTAGAAACTCACAGACGTGACCCACAATTTTTGGAAAGTGGTGAAAGATACTTTGCACTGACGAAGTATGTTTGAACAAGAGCGGGCGTTGTTACTTGACGTCTCATTTACGTTGATTTGTAATGTAACCCGTCATTCGTCAATTGTCCCCCAAAAAGACACGTGTTTTAAACGTCTTCTTTTACACTTATTTGCGACGTCATCTAGGAAACGTCTAATATACGTCATGTATGCGGCTATTATGTAAAAAACCGGAAAAGTAGTATACAGAACTTTCATATAATGGAAAAAGTACACTATCATTGCATAACATGTATTGTGGATTAATTTATTGGAATAAAAACTGAAAAATATAAATCATTGGCTTCGAAAATTGAATATTTATTTTGTAAGACTATTTATTATGCAGGTGTACGACTGTTTATACATTTGGAAGTTTATAGAATCCATATCCATATTTCCAATTACGAATTATACGACGAAAAGAATAATAAAAACAAGTTGTCTATACATTATCTAGATTGACGTGAAAATGACGTCTTTAGATGACGTCATTTCGATGAGACATATTGTCGTCATTTTTACGTCGTTATAACGTTATTATATTGTCGATTTCGACGTAATGGGTCACGTAAATATCACGGGAAAAAGACGTCACTGCTGCCTGGGGTTAATTAAATTTTTAGGTCTTAAATCCTTTGGATGATTTTGTCTGAGGATTTATCACAGAAATAGATATATAGAAGAGCTCTGTGACACTTTACGATACAATCCCGTTATGATTAAAAGAGGACTTAATTAAACGATGTGAAAAATGAGATGAGGTTCATGGGTGTCATTTTTTAACACTATTATAATTATTATTATTTTATTTTTTGAGCTGTTAATTGTAATTGCTGAGTCCTCTTAATATTTTTAAATGTTTTAAATCACCTTTCCAATCGTTTGATTTGATATAGGGAAAACTGAATCTAAAGTAGGTAGAGATTGTATACCGAAATCCAAGCCTCATAAAAAAAATTATAAGTCCTTTTTGCCTCAAAATAAAACTATATTTTCAGAAGAAATCTAAATTTCGAAATATTCTCAGTGGCATAGAAATTCTGATGAGAAAGGTAGGTCGGTTGCCCCTGACGGACTACCCTGGGTGATCCATTGTGATATATTTTTATTAAATTGATACAGTTTACATTGCACTTCATATCCAATATAAAACCAATACCTTGTAGTTTGGGAGAAAAATATATTTTTCAAACTCCGGTATCTCGAAAACAAAGGCCCCATGAAAAGAAGTTGTCACAAGATGTCATAATTTGTAATTTGAAATGTAGGTACGGTTAGGTATTGATATGTACAATATATGTACATGTCATCATGTCAACAATATATTATGTACCTACATCAATCACATCCTTTTGGATACACCTATACAGTAAATGGCAACTGAAACTGAGGTACTTACACGACGCGACGGTTTGTTTATCTAATGAGTTGATTTATTGTTTGATCATTTTCTTCCTTCATAGAACTTTGAGGGCGTGGGTATGGTTTTCAGCAGTGTCCTAGGTATACGCCTTGCCTTGACACGTCTAAGGCCTTGAACCTCTGCGACCAATAATTAATAAGGATACCTACCTCTTGGTATTAACAATTAATTTAGAATGAGTATCATTTTGGTCTTTCAGTTATAAAAAAATGCCTGCGGGTTTTTATGTCTTCCTATTAAGGACGTCTATAATAATTATTATTATATTATTACTCAAATTAACAGAGGTTTGACAGAAAATATGAGACATTTAAGTATAACTACCTACCTAAGTAGGTACTTTTATTACTACAAAACTTACGATTCCAAAAAAATATCGCCTGAGGTTCGGGTCCTCTGCTAATGTTGTTCCTGATGCTTGAAGTTAGGTATTTAAACACGAATATAATCGTTACTTATTATTAAGTAGCAGTACTATATGTAGGTATCAAATTTATTTAATAAGTAATATTAAATATTATACGAAAATACTTAGCTATGTCTTAAACATATTAATATAAGCACTATTTTCTATTTAAAATACCTATTTGATATCACAACTTTCATAAACAGAAATATGTGCTGGAAGATCGAAACGTATTCAAATTATTTCATTTATAGGAAGCTAATTAATATTTAAATTGTGCATAATTAATCAGCGGCGGATCAAGGTCGTTAGTCCGCTTTAAAATAAGGAACATGGAAAGCACCTATCCATTAAAATCGACTTTAAAAAAGGGTAATTTAGAAAAAGTGAATTAAATACGTATACATATGCCTATTAGGTACTAAACAAAAACGTAAGTTTTTTTATAAATTTCGTACGTTTTATGTAGGTTGTACTGTAAATACCTGACCCCCCCAGACATCCGACAATGATGAGCTTTCTACGGATATAGAGAGAGTACACCGGATGAACACGAATGACCTACCTTTGTGACCGACATTCAGGCCCCCCTTTTCACTGAAGAAGACATCGAAGATTAGAAGAACTTCTTCAGTTGTAAGTAATTGTTCGTAAGTGCACGGTGTCCAAATACATTTGGATATATATATTTTATTTCACATAGCAACGGCAGACGTAAGTAATATTTAAAATAATTTTATTGCTTCAAAACAAGATTAAAAAATTAGGTACTTCGTTTTATTTTAAAATACTTTATACTCTGAAAGGATAATTTTAATAATTTTTGGACCTCTCAGTGTGTAAAGAAATAGCGTACCTACCTATTTAATAAAAAATACTGTACGTGCACAGTGCATCTTGAAAAATTTAAACTGGCCAGTTTCACACATTATTTTTGTAGACATGTAGGTGGCACAGTCGCGAGCAAAGTGTTATAACTCATTTTTGCTAAAATCTAGTTGTGTACATCTAACTTTATTTTTTGTGACATTGTTAGTCAGTTATTTGACACAGTTAATTGTCAAATATTATTCAAATAGAGACAGATTTACATTGGAAAAAGTAGTTGTCCTATTTTTATAAATAATTCACTTTGAATAATTGATATACCTACTACCTATATATTGTATTTACAATATCAGTGTTAGTCACGGTGTAAGAAGAGTAACACCGTGGTGTTAGTTAAACAGCTACATAGTAGATCCTCAAAGGCGTAGTGTACAGGGTGAACACAAAATTTAATCTAATAAATTACAGAATTCGAAATTATTAGGTATAGTTTGTAACATCGAAATATGAGACATAACAACATTTCAAAGGATACCCAAATTTCCGCAATGAAGAGCGGGGCAGTATAACTTTTCTTATAGCAAGCTAAAATCGTCACTATAAAGTCGCTTTCATTCAACAAGTTGTTATGTTTTGATAGAATACTAATAACTAATCAATTTTAACACAAAACCCATCAAAATAATACACTAAATTAAAGAATAACTGTATTTCTATTTCAAGAATTATTGTTGACCCCACTTTACCACAAACTTTCGATGATATTAGGGATCGGCGGGGGGGGCTCCTTTTATCGATATAATGAGGGTTTTTTGCTCGGGCTTTTATGTCTCATATTTCGATGTTACAAACAGTTGATACCTATATACACCTATTAATGTCGATCGTTTTTATCGCTTTTTCATTTTACTTTTATTTGCAGATTAGTATTCGTAAAAATGAAAATCTCGTTTATATTCGAGCTGCTGCTCATATTTGTATTCCTTGCATTTGCGGCATCTGCTGCAGTTATAGGTAAGCCAGAATACGTAGTATTGTATCATAAAATGATGCTTATAATGAAAATATTCTCTTTGTAGAGTCAGCTCGAAAGACTTCCAGCAAAAAGCACAACAAAAGTGCACAAAAGAGGCAAGGCCCTACGAATAGCACAGCAAACAGATTTTGTAGCTGTAGTATGAGGTTATGTAATTGCTGCAGAGAATTTAACATACCTGTGGTGCCCCTAAGAGGTCCTGGCTGTGCCACACTGCAGTACCTGAAAGGAGATCGACTGGCTATTTCCATGAGCTTTGGGGATAGGGTGCTTACTAATACAACCATATCAAGTCAGTATTTTTTATGGTTACTACTATTATCACTAAATATTGCGTTTCTTTCGTGTTTTTTATGACGATTTATTTTTCAGGTAGGAAGCCGCAACCAATATGCATGCCATTGCCCGGTGGTGTGTCGAAGTTCTGTGGTCGCGTGTACAACATCGGACGTGAAGGCGACGAGTTCAATGCCTGCCTAGGGCTGGAGTTAAGGGCTTTGAACGACATTGAAGCTGCACTACGAGTGTCTTGCTTTCGTTTTGGCCCTAAGGGGCTCAGGTTAGAACCTCCTCAGCCTCTCCCGGTTTTGGAAGAGGACGAAGAAGACGATGACGACGACGATGATTATGACGATTTCAGCCTAGATGATTCTGACAATTATGGATCATTTGGGATACTAGATGACGATTTTATTGGCGGATATTTCCAAGAAGAATCTACTAGCAGTAAGAAAAAATCTACCACTACAACTACTAAAGCTCCTCTAAGAAGAGTTACTAGGAAGCCTGTTAAACCAGTCAAGGTGCAGCAAAAGAAACCACTTAGGACGAAAGCCACTCCTAAGCCTACCACTCAAAAAAAAACAATAAAGACAAAAGCCACTACTACTACGACCACCACCACAGAAAAAGTAACTGTAGACGTCAGCGCGAATGAAATACAACCTAACACTACTGGTCATGAATCAATTTCTTCAGTATCTAATGTTTTGAAAGACACCATGGAGGATGGATTAGATGAAAAAATAACTGCAGCCAACTACTCTACTTTGGACTCTAATTTAGTTATAACTGAATCTATGCAAGAAACCACAGAGTCCGCCAACCAACTTGACACAAAACTAGAGAGCACAACTATATTTGACACTACAACTAACACAGCGACTAATACTGAGCCACCAAGTAAAACAGAAGATGAGGATGACTCAGATGAAAGTGACGAGGATGATGATGAAGACCCAATTTCAGAGGTAGTAAGCGAAGTTTTGGATGAAGAAGAGGAGTCAACTGAAAACTTGGAGAAGCCTGTTCATAAAAAAACCCATGATAAAAAAGAGGAATCCAAGGAAGTGTTAGATGATATTATGGATAGCATGGTTGGTTCTTTCACCGGGGAAGAATCAGATGAATCAGATAAGGAAGATGATGATGATGATGATGACGATGATGATGACAGTAGAAGGTTTCACATGCCAACAAAAAATAGGCAAAGTCGTGATATGCGCTTGTAATCTAAAAGTCAGGGGATTAAATTAAAGACTGTATTTAAATCATTACCAATTAACATAGAAGCAGCACAATGATTTCTTTAAAAAGAACTTTCAAATGAGTCATAAATGTATTTTTAAGCAATAATTATTGCTCCATGTGCAACATAATACCTCCTATAAGTTTATTAAGCTTTTACACCCTGTATATTTATTTATTATTTATATATTTATTTATTTATATATTTGTTTATTTATTGAATAATTTAACATTTTATATTACAAACTGTTCAGATAATAAAGCATTTGATGTAGTTCGTACTTGGCTGATGATAATTTGTATTCAACGTTCAGAGCTCTTTGGTTGAAAAAGCAACATTTTTGAGCTTTGTATGAAATTAATATTTGCAGTTTTAGTAGAAGGATAAATAAGCTAGCAAAGTAGAATTTTCAGACTGATATTTGCTATGGTTAGCTTATATTTCATCATTGAAATTAACTCACATTTCAAAATCGTTCATTAACTAAGTCAGTTATATGTCAAAATGTCAATTTATACTTATTCTCTCTTTACGCTGATTATTTTTTCCTTGACTAATTTACCTCAATATTGAAATTTTTTAACAGATTATTTAAAACTACATTACACATTTGTAAACTCTTGTACAAAATATAAGGATCTTTAATATGAACCGACAAAAATGCTTACGGAATTATAACATTAAATCAACAGCATAAATTGAAACCAATCTGATTTAGTGGTGATCTGAGTAACATTCTGTCTAGTGGACGAATAAAAAAAATTGTGGTTATTCTTTGCGAGGCTAAATGATAAAAGAAGCGTAAATGCTCCTTATATTTTGCATAACACTAAATATATCTTCAAGTAGAATAGAAAAATGTTTGTAAATGCAGTATGAATTGGTGTAAACAAGATCGGGATTACTTTATTATAAACAAGACTAGTATTTATACATAAAAGTTCCCGAAAAGAACAAACTTCGGGAACCAAAATACATCTAAAAAATAAATATAAAATCGAATGGTTTTGAAGAACTGTATAAATCAGATATACTTATAGTCGTAATGCCTATAGAAATGGAAATTATCATTCAGTATTACTTTGTTTCTCTGAATTTTCAAGATACCTACTAACTAGCTCATCGTATTCTAACTTATAAGGTAAAAGTGGAATAACAAATACTGATATATCATCATATGATGCAGGCTTCCCATCTTTAAGTTGCCAGGAATGTTCGTTAACTAATGTGCCACGTGCATAACCCACCAAGCAAGTAGCAGCACTCACATATCTGCAAACAATAAATAAATAACTGCACCACTCCCTGCAGTATAAAGAAAACCAATACCTTTCCTTCTCCATAAATGCGTTTATCGATTTGGAAACTATTTCTGCAGCTTTACTGCCATCAATAACGTCCCACAAACCATCCGTTCCCATCACTAGAACTTCTTTCTCATCCTTACTATCAATCTTTTTTATCTGAACCTCGGGATGTGATGACAAGAATGGTTTTATAGGAGTTTTTTGGCATATAGCAAGCAAATCGTGATCACCAAATCCTCTTGTCACCCCTATTGTACCCATAACACGACTCTGGACAAAAAAATACTTAGATTTCAAAATAACACTGCAAAAAAAATTGTACCCGCTTTCCTTGACCAGTAATAACTGAAACTTTGAGATCATCTGGTTGAAGAGTTTTATATGCCCAACCTTTCATATGTGCATCACGAAACATCACAGTCTTTCCCAAATCACTTGACTTTGCTGGACGTATATATTCTCGGGATGTAAATTCTCTACCTAAAATTAACACAAAAATTGTTAGATGGAAAAAAGGCTTAATATATGAGAAATAAAGGTTAGAGTAAAATACAAGAAAATAAAATATGCAGTTCTCAGTGAAGATGGTCCACCTATTCCAAAAAAAAAAGAAAATTGCGAATTTACGATCAGGTTTAAGATACGGATAAGGAAATTAATGGCTATACATGATTATTAATATCTGTTTCTTATTTACAGTTTTCTAGAAAACTAACATGCTTACTATTTTTAAATGAAAATTATAGGATATTTATGTTTTATGGTATAGTAAAAAATTGTATATGCTTATTAAAATAAAAGGTGCGTTTTGAAACAAATGAGCATATTCAAATACCATCATGTCAGGACATCGCGTCCGTATTAATTGTAAAGATTAATTGCAAAATTTGTCTTTTCTGGATGAAAATCTTAAAATTTGTTATAGAAAAAAACCCATCATGCTTATCTACTTTTGGTTCTTATAATTTATGATTGTTTTGTAATTAAAAAAGTTAAAAATTAAAAAGTTAGTTACATCAGTAAAGTTCACTAAATAAGTACAGGAATTTCATTTTATTGAAGCAATTTACTTAAGTAAAGGGATCAAGCTAGGTGGGCCAACTTCTCTGAGATGGGTCTCCTATCTTATAGAGCAAAAGAGGGGTTTAAAAGGGGCAAAAAGCAGTGAGAAGCGAATATCAAAAAGCCAAACCTAAAAATACAGAGTAGTATTTTACCTAAAAGAGCAGGTTGTTCTTCGGCTAACCTCCTTATCCTATCTCTTTCATTCTCGGGTGTAAAATCCATAGACATTGGATTAAAAGAATTGTCCTTACAAATTATAGCACGTGAGTCACCAGCGTTAGCTATGTACAATTTACCTAGTATAAAAAGCGCTATTAATGCGGTACAACCACCAGCGGCCTGGTATTTATTACGATCTTCAGAAATTAGCTGATCCTACAAAATACAAAAATAAAATATTGAAACATTAAGTCGAAAAACGTTAATACCATTTCTTTGAAGGCAGCTTCTAGGGCTCCAATTAACAGCAAATCTCTGGGTTTTGAAGTGAACGAACGCTTTTCATTAAAATCGATCCATATGTCATCTTGAGCATCAACAAGTTTTTCCTAGAGAAACGAAATCATTACTAAAATTCTTAAAATATTACTGCCTTGCTTACATGTATAATGTGGTGTAACTGGTTTGCAGCGCATAGTGCTGCGCCTACACCAGCATGCCCATCAAAAATTCCATAGTATGAGTAAGGAATTGAGAATTTTTGCAAGCACCCGGCTTCATCCTGCTCTACTTTTCTCAAAACGCCTTGTCTGTACACAGCTTGGTCTTCGTTCCATCTAGATTTTCCAGCATTTACACATTCAGCATACCCTAAAGTAGACAATAAAATTATTTGCATTTATCAAAGTTAGTAACTTAATTCCCTCTATATACATTAAAAGATAAACTTGTTATTATAAATTATAAACATGATATAGTGGTGTTTATATACTATTTATTTCTTTTTTATTAAGCAATCAATGACATGATATACAAGTAGGTATGTACAGATAAATATGTTAGGATTCTTAGGCAAGTAAATCTTGTACAAAAGTAAAAAGTATTCTTGGACAAAGCAAAGGTTCGGCAGGATTACCGGGGGTAGCTTGCCTCCTGATGTCAGTATTTGTCCTGTCACACACGGATTTATTTTTATTCTTTTAAGAAAAATAATTTCAGTTAATAGAAATTACGGATAGCTTATGTTATCGAATTATTGGGGTCAACCAAGTCCCTATGGCCTTAGTATTCCATAATGCTGTCATGGGCTGCCTCCTGGCCTCAGAGAAGCTGAATCAGCAGCTGACTGTGTCGACTTTGTTTATAAACATTAATATTTATTTATTAGATATGTGAAAATGGGAACATTATGATATTTAAAATATGCCTTCCGCAGTTCAGCCACAGAATAAGTAATAATACTGCGGTTCAGCAATGATTCGAGATCATTTAACGAATATAGACATATTTTTTCACTTCGAATCATTATATTTAAAGACGTATTAAAAGCCTAGCATCAGTTAAACAGTGTATGAATTTACTATACTTATACACTTATGATGAACTTAGATCGTTATCGTTATACCTACATATCTACCTATTAAATATGTATAAATGTGTATGTGAACAATTATGTGCCCCCACCTGTATGATGAGGCAGAGGCTTGCTTGGGTGTATAATAGGCCTCAACTTATGGTCTGCAGACATCTGCACCTCATCTTCACCCAAGCCCAGAAAGTGAGGACGTCCGTAAGGAAATTTGGGGGCCAACGTTTGTTTATTGTACTGAGTTCCATCCGGGTTATACCCGTTTGGTTCTACGCCACTAACTGCTCCGATAACCACACTCTTCAGTCGATTAAACATATTATTATCTATCCTAGACTATTTTTTAACTACTAATACATTGATAAACAAATTGTATTTACAAGATTTTACACGTCAAATATCTGTCAAAAGTGTCAAATCATTTGACTTGCTGGAGTAGCATAGAGTATTTGTGTATATACAAAATATCTGTGTTCTAGCAGAGACATATTCATAGAACATATACCTTTATATATCACTGGTTCTAGTCTTCTTGGTAGTGACAGTGGTTTAAGTCACTGTCAAATGCCAACCATATGTCAAATGTCAACAACAAAGCTATGAACCAATGAGATTGATTCAATTTCATTGCTATGAACGCTTTTTATGGCAAGGATAATAATTACCATCACAAATTTAAGCCGCTGACAAATAAATTAAATTAAATGCCAATGAGCTTTGTAGATGTTTTGTGCCAGTGCCACTGATATATTTACGTGCGGGCATTATCCGAGCAACCATAATATAACAACTTACCTTAAGCTGTGGTCATATGTCCCTGAAAACCTTTAATGGATTATTATTTGGAATGGATATTACTGATTGGTTGTCAATTGGTTCTTCAAATTAAATGTCTGTCATTTAATTTGTAGTTCGTTGATTTGAGGTCCGCCTCTGACTCGGTGACTTCTCCGTTGGCAAATAGCACCGCAAGAGCAAGAAGGCGAACAGTACGGCAACACAAGGTTGCTAGTAGAAACCTTGACGGCAACATAGGCAAGGAACAAGGAAGATACTCATATACATACCTACGTGCAAGACATTTTAACATTTCGTATAAAAGTAAAACAAAGCGAATGTGAACGCCAAAATAGACGCATTGTGTGTGTATGGAAGTGTATCAAAAGGTTTCAGCTAAACGTAGTGTGTGTTTGTTCCGCCATGTGTTTCCAGGGATGAATTGTGCAATAAAGTGCTTGGGACTCATAACCAAATGTTAGGTTAAGGTATGTCAAAATGTCGACGACC
>CAXKVY010004358.1:0-38601 GCA_964058915.1 Tetropium fuscum
AAGTGAGATGCAGTACAAACGCCGCTACTTTTTACGGCATTGATGTCAGTTTTTTTAAGGGAAATAAAAAATAAAGGATGCGCAAATAAAATATGTTATATTATAAATAGCTGACCCGGCAAACGTTGTTTTGCCATGTATCTTATTTCTAGGAAACATGTTCAATAAAAATAACTATCTACTATAAGTGTGCGGGGATGTACTTATAATCGAAGGCGTTGTAAACAATGAAAGTATGCTTTATTTAGGTTAATAAATTAATCTTTATTAAAGTAACGAATATATTTTAAATTACAATTCTAGATAGCTATCTAAACATCAAAAAATAATTATTCATATTTTTACTATCAATTATGCCAGTTGAAAAAAAAAAAAAGATTAATCTCTCAGCGCAATAGATTGTACAATATTCTTGGTTAGTCCGTCTTTAGCCAACAAAAACAAATTGGATGGTTTTCCCACGCGAGAACATGCCACATATAGTTGTCCGTGGGAAAAGCACGGTGTTTCCAAATCTAAGCCACATACAGACAATGTCTGGCCTTGTGACTTATTGATCGTCATAGCGAATGCCAATCTAATTGGGAATTGAGTGCGTTTGAATTCAATTGTCACATCTGTAGGAATCATAGGGATTCGTGGCAGCAACACATTTTCGCCTTGAAACTTGCCATTCAAAATGATGGCTTCAATAACGTTTTTCATTAATTTTTTAATGACTAATCGTGTGCCATTACACAGCCATGGTGGGTTCAAGTTACCAAGCAGAATGACCGGAGACCCTAGTACAACTAACCGGAAATTTCGGTTAGTTGTACTTTTCCTGATGAGCAACACATCCCAACTGGCTCATTTTTAAATTTAAGTGCATGACAATGCGGGCATTCCTTTTCCAAAGTACCAATAACCACTTTGGAATGAGCATAATATTCAACATCAGGCTCGTACTGGAATGCTAGCCGAAGAAATAAATCTGATGTAAATGCTCGATGAACTTGTTGGCGTTGTTGGTCAATTCCTCTACGTCTATCGACTATGTATCTGCGCGTTTCTCTTCGTTCTAGTTGTCTTTGTTGATTTCGTTCATCTCGTGCCTCTTGCGATTGTAATTCACGTAACTGCGCCATGCTCACACGCACATCTGCATTGTTTTCTTGAATTTGTTCGCCTGATCTTCGTGCTCTTATATCTCGCACGGCTCTAGAATTGATCGTTCGACGACTCAAATTGGCCCATTTGCGTCTTTTTGGCATTGCTGACTGTAGATAGAACATATAAATAAATGAAGTTAAAATACTTAAACTGATAGAAAGTATTGGTGTCAGTATCAGTGTCAGTGAAAGTATCAGTGTATTGGTGCAAAACAGTGACTTAATATTGTATTCATTTGCTTATTATTTGACTTACCTTTCACAATAATAAAACACGTATATTTATTAAACACGTACACGTTTTCGTTTTGATTTAAAACTATTTCCAAAAAATGTTAAGTACAATATATACAAGTACGGTAATGGCCGTTGTTAGCGGGAGATTACAACACGTGTTTATTTACATGAGATCACTTAATTAACTGAGAGTTAACACTGTCTTTATCGCTATGAGAGTAAAGAAATACAGAAAACGCATGAGCGCCGTGCAGCGAAGGGGAGCATTACGGATCGCGTGCTCTTATCGCACAGTCTCCGAAGCCGCAATTCTGGTGATAGCGGGCGTACTATCCATTGACCTACTCGCTATTGAGCGCAAGCGAATCTTTGACGCTAGCGTGGAAATGGGCAGAGAACGGGCAGTAGAAGATGAGAGAGTCCGGACCATGTCGAAATGGCAGGAAAGATGGATGAACGACCCAAGAGGTAGGTGGACACACCTACTTATCAGAAGACTCGGGCCTTGGATGGATAGGAAATCTGGGGAGGTTGATTTCTACTTGACCCAGTTCCTGAGTGGGCATGGATACTTCCGGCATTATTTGTGGAAAATGGGCAAGGTCAGAACGCCGGAATGTAAATACTGCGGACATGAAAGGGACGACGCAGAGCATACGTTCTTCGTATGCAGTCCATGGATCGACGAAAGGAGACGTGTGGAAGCAGAAATCGGTCAAATCACTCCAGAGACCATCGTGGAGCTGATGCTTAACAACGAGAACGGATGGAACATAGTGGCTACCTACGTGCAGGGGCTGCTACGAACAAAGAGAGATGATGGTTGCTTGACAGACTGAAGAAAAAGCGAAAGGACAGAGAGGCTACGAGCTAAAACGGTAGAGCTCGCAAGAGCAAGAAACAAGACCCAGGCTGAAGTAATGCGAAAGCGGTTCCGGTAAAAATCATAATTAAAGGAAATTCAAATTATAAACTCTGAATAAGAATTTATCGTACTACAATTATTATATTTAATTGCCATCTGGCAACCCTATTGCGGATCTGTGGATAGAATAAAAAAAATAAAAATCGCGAGGGAAAAATAGGGGTTAATCGTATAAGGGTGAAAATTAAGAGTAATATGAAATTTTTCATGAAATCTCATGGTCATGACAAAATAAAAAAAAATCTTGCCAAAAAAATTAAAGTTTTAATTAACAAATAAAAAATAGTGGTTGATTGTAGAGGGGTGAAAATTTGGAGTTGTATGTATATGCTGTATCAAAAAAAATTAAAAACAAAAAATTTTGTCTAAAAAATGAAATAAGAAATTAAGGGGTGACCCTTAACATTTAGGGGGATGAAAAATAGATGTTGTTCGATTCACACACCTAACCGATATGCACACGAAATTTCACGAAAATTGGTCAAGCCATTTCCGAGGAGTTTAATTACAAACACCGTGACACGAGAATTTTATATATTAGATATTTGTGTTTATCTCTATTCAACGTAAAGTAGGAGGTAAACAACCCCAAATCGTCACACTATTATTAGCTCTCTGGCTTATGTGGGGTCACTGACTAATATTGCCACTCCATTGGTAAGACGCCATCCACCTACTTGTCTTTATGGGTCACAGATTATAAAGTATTAGGATAGTGGTATTAGTCCTATAATCTTTTTGGTATGGTTATTACATTGCTTGTTTAAATGTGGTGTTAATGACCTAGAGGAAATAAGTGTGTGTTTGTAAATTGTAGAAACAGACAATGAAACAGACAAATGAAACAGTCAATGAAACAGACAATGGATTGCTATGTCAGGTAGGCACATGGAAATTTCAGATTTCTTAAATTAATGTAGTAATAATACCTACTCTTAACGTCAAGGTGTCTTTAGGAAAAACTGAAATACCGGAGGAAAATTTATTTTACCTACTTATATTCAAAATACGTTTCTAGTAGTAACTTTTCATTTCAATTTTTTTCTGAATTCCCAAGATCCTACTAATTTCTCCTCTACTACTACATATAAATAGTTAACGATATTTCAACTATTAAATTATGTAGGTACCTATTTAGGTATCAAGTTATGGTTTAAAATGTTCTAATGTATTTTGTATTTGATATTAAATGTTTCTATATGAAGATGTATAGAAGTAAGTAATAGAAAGTAACTATACCTAGGTACTACCTACATATAACCAGAAACCAGAACGCATACTTAGTTAATTTTTGAAATTGCTAAAGTTGATATTACCTACCTTGTACCGTACCTAGAAAGATTAATGACATTATTCATCCCTTGTTGGTATTGGGGGTTGTAATATATGAGAAATTCTACCAATGCAGTCACATCAAAAATATGTACATTGTGGTTAAAAATATACAGAAAATATTTTAAACCGCCAACATACAGGGTGGTTACACGAAAACGGTGTAGGATAGTATAGGCAAATCACTAAACAATCTTACAAAAATTTGTACATTGAAACGCTTGTTGTTAAATTATTTTACATTATATAGGTTGCCGGATAAACAGTTATAAACCAAACATAGGTATGTTTTTCAAATGAAATGACCTATATATTTTACTTTCAAATAATGCCTAAGTGCGACCGAAATAATGGGTATTATAATAATTCTAGTCTGGAGAGGCGGAAAAATGGTAGGGAAATTAAAAATAATAAAAATAATAATATATACAGTAAATAATATATACAGTACTTTCTTGAAGTAATAAATAAATTAACTTTCAACTAAAGCAGTAATTTTGAAGGAAAATCCTCAAACAAGTCGATTTTTTATTTAAATTTATCGTAGTTTCCACAAAAACGCACCCGGTGCGGTTCACGTGCAGTTTTTGGTCGGCATAATCGCCCAAATGAATTAACGATTCGTCGTATTGTTGAAGGTTTCGAAGCAAGTTATACTTTACATCCCCAAAGGCCACCGATACGTACAAGAATTGCACCTTCTGCAGAAAATATCGCAGCTGTACGAGCCAGTGCAGATGAATCTCCTTCAACATCGAGAACAACAACGGCGAACGTGATACCGTCAACGGGGAACGTTACCGATTCATGTTAATGCATTTTCTTTGGCCCCAATTGAATGATTTAGACTCGGATGCCAAAAGGTTCCAGCAAGATGGTGCCACTTGCCACACAGCGGCTGAAACAATCAATTTATTGAGGACGAGGTTTGATAATCGCATTATCTATCGCCATACCCCACGCAATAGGACGCCGCGTTCGTGTGATTTGACGCCCCTGGACTTCTTTCTTTGGGGTTACTTAAAGCCGCTCGTGTTTGTCAATAACCCCCCAACAATCGAAGAGCTGAAGGAAAACATAACCCGCCAAATTCAAGCAATACAACCAATAAGACTCAAACTGTAGCCTCATCTGTTTTTTACATTCCCTTTTTCACCTACTTTCTCACCTTCACCTTCACCTTCTTATCTCTTTGATTAAAGAAGATACACATTTTTATAATACTGCTTGTTTTTATTAAGGTTTTATTGATAACTCAACAAATGAACAACACTTAACATACTCAACACTTAACATTAACAACACTCAACCAGTGTTCCCTCCTCGTGCACGAATCACTATCTCACATCGACGCGTCATACTGAAAATTAAGTTTCTAATTTCACCTTGGTCAATATTTTCCCAAATTTGCTGTAGACTTTGTCCAAGCTCTAGTTGATTAATTGGATGACGAGGAAGTTCTCTCGACCGTTTGCCTATAATGTCCCAGAGATGTTGTAGTGGATTAAGATCCGAGCGTCTGGCTGGCCATCGCATTGTGGGAATATTAACTTCGACAAGATATTATTGTACAATTCTGGCACTATGCGGTCTAGCATTATCATGCATGAAAATAAAATTGTCCTCTACAAAAGGCGCAAAAGGCATTACATGAGGTTCTAAAATGTTTTCAATATCAGAGACTACCGTGATATTCCCTCTTGGTATCACCACCAATTCCGTACGAGCCTCTGCAGTGGTAGCTCCCCACACCATAATAGAGTCTCCACCAAACGTAACTGTTTGGACAATGTTACATTGTGCATAAGGTTCACCTGGAAGTCTATACACGCGCGCCCCTCGATCACTGTAATAGAGGCGAAATCTGAACTCGTAACCGAACATAACGTTAGCCCAATCGGCCTCTAATCAGTTAGCGTGTTCTTGGGCAAATTTTAATCTGGCTCTGGGATGCCCTGCGTTTAATTGAGGGCCTGTTGCAGGTCTTCTGGGACCTGAATTAAAACCACGCAGCCACTTCGTATAGTAACACAACTTACACGAACGTTGTGCGTCTCTTCCAGCATATTTTGTAGCCTTGGAACCGTAATAAACCGTTCCCTTAACGTTTGCAGCAACAAAAATCGGTCTTCGACATCATTTGTGGCTCGTCTTCTCCCCTGTCCCGGTCTTCTCACGTGCTCTTAGATTCACGATACCGCAGCAAGAATCGGGATAGGGTCGATTGATTAACACCAAGTCGTTGAGCGATGTAAAGCTGACTCCTACCATCTTCGGCAAGAGTTACGAAACGCACAGATTCCTCAATATTTAAGTTGCGATTCTGGCGAATATTGACATTCATGATGAAATATTCCACTTACTGTTGACGTTTTGACAGATGTTTTTAGAAATGAAACAAAAACCAGCCTGCTATGCGTTTTCTTTTTATCAATGTGCATAAAAAGGCCAATAAAACATGCAGTGGTACAAAAATGTGTATCTCCTTTAATCATTATGATAAGAAGGTGAATCAAAAAAGGGAATGTTAAGAACAGATGAGGCTATAGTTTGAGTTTTATTGGGATTTGCTATTACTGTAGGGGAGGAGGGGGCTAGTTGTCCCAAGTACTAGTTGTCTCAAGTGTTGAAACTCCATCTTGCGATATAATAACGAACTAAATGAATATGGTCGATAAATCCGTGTCCTAGGAGTGGACACCACAGAAGATATTAGCGTTTTTCGTCAGTTACTGTGCACGTGAGAATTCGTTATCCAAAACTAATATATGTAAGTAAATTTGTAGAAAATTGTTAATCCTCATGTATCTTATATTAAACATGGTCATCGAAACATAATAATAGTATGGGCGTGTAAACAACACTATGCACGTCCGGAATATAAGAATATTTTTAAATTATGTTTTGCCATGTTTTGTTGTCTCACTTTAAAATAAATTATTAGCATCAGGGGCTAGTTGTCACAGTTAACACGGGGCTAGTTGTCACATATGACAACTAGCCCCATCAATTATTTGAAATGAATTTGAATGTTTTTATGGATCTTACCTCCACATAAAATAAAATTTTGCAGCACTTAGGTACCTATACAATTTACTAAATAAGGTTAGTTTCCATTATTTATGGTCAAGAAATATTATTATAAGTTCATAGAAATGTATTTGCAAACTACACTTTCGTAGGTATTTGAATTTACATTTTTTTTTCTCTTATAGCAATATAGTAACATCATTATGCCACGTAATAGAAAACGGTTAACAGAACGGGGAAATACACCGAAGGATATTATGTTGAGGGCTGTTGGAGAAATTGGCCCGGGAAAATCCATTAGGAATGTGGCAAAAGATTACAATATTAATTATAGGACCCTCTCAAGATATTATAAAAAGTTTTGTATTGAGAGTATTGCAAATATTGATGCCGCTTCTGAAGTAGTAGGGTACAAGAAAGTTCGTCAAATATTCACAGACGAGGAGGAAGTGAAATTGGTCGCGTACCTGAAGAATATGGCAGATATTTATTTTGGATTAAGTCCGTTTGAAGTAAGGAAATTCGCCTTAGAATATGCAACTGCCCTAAACCGTAAATTTCCTCAATCTTGGAATACTAACAAAATGGCAGGTGTCGACTGGTTTAAAGGCTTTTTGAAGAGGCACACTTCTCTCAGCGTTAGAAAACCAGAAGCCACGAGTTTAGCTAGAGCTTCCAGCTTTAACGAAGTTAACGTAGGCAAGTTTTTCGAAAATTTGACCACTGTTCAGAATCGTCATCATTTTAACCCAAATGACATATGGAACGTTGATGAAACTGGTATCACCACCGTACAAAGACCAGAACGTGTTGTGGCCAGGAAGGGAGTTAAACAAATAGGTTCAATTACATCGGCAGAACGTGGGAGTTTAGTTACCATGGCGTTGAGTGTGTCAGCAGGCGGAAACTCTGTTCCTCCTTTTTTTGTGTTTCCACGGGTAAATTTTCGTGAGCATTTCATAATAAATGGCCCCCCCGGATGTGGCGGAAGTGCTAACTCGTCTGGATGGATGAATGAAAACACGTTTTACGAATATATGAACCATTTTGTTAAAAATGTTAGATGCAGCAAGGAACATCCCATATTGTTATTGTTGGATAACCACGATTCTCATTTGTCGATTAAAACCCTCGACTTCTGCAAAGAAAATGGAATCGTGGTTCTATCATTCCCGCCACATTGCTCGCATAAGTTGCAACCGCTTGATCGGAGTGTGTATGGGCCATTCAACCATTATGTGAATATGGCATGCGACGAGTGGATTCGAACCCACCCAGGAAAGACTATGACGATATACGATGTTCCAGGAATAGTCCGGCAAGCTTTACCGTCAGCTATTAGCCCTAAAAACATATTGGCTGGTTTTTCCTGTACTGGAATATTCCCGTTTAACAAAAACATTTTCACTGAGGGAGACTATGCTCCAGGTTATGCTACGAATAGACCCAATCCAATCGTAGAGGTTGTTATCGCCGATGAAGCAGCAGAGGGTCACAGGACACTATCTCCAATTCCAACTACGTCTGCCTCTGTCGATGAAGCTGGAAAGGGTCGCCGGACTCCATTTGGGCCTTCATCTGTAACGCCAACCACGTCTTTATCTGCCGATAAAGCAGCTGAGCGTCACAGCACACCATCTCCAACCCAAATCGCGTCTACACAGAATGATGCTATACCATTTGCAATACGTGCGTGGACTGCAGATAAAACAACTCCTGAGAAGAGACTAATAGTTCCAATTACACCAGAGAGTATTAGGCCCCTTCCAAAAGCGGATCCTAGGAAGCCGAATGTTAGAGCTAACAAGAGAAAGCGAACCACAGCCATCTTAACAGATACTCCTGTTAAAAATGCACTGGCGGAGCTGAAAAACAAAAAAGCAACGATTAAAAACAGACCGGAGCTTGGGCCACAAAAGATAAATAAAAAAAGAGAAACTGTTAAAAAAAGACCGGAGATTATTAGGACACAAGAAGAACAAGATAGCTCTGACGAAGAAGAAACATTGTGTCTAATGTTCGGCGAATCGTGGGCAAACAGCAGGTCCAATGAAAAATGGGTGCAGTGCACAAACTGTCGACTGTGGGCTCATGACAAATGTGCTGGTGACAATGTGCTGTTCTATTTATGCATTAACTGTAATTCGGATGATGATTTATAAATGAAAATGCCTATATATTTATGTTTTTAATGCTATATTATTTATTTCTGTTTGCTGTATATTTTTGGTTGGGTATATATTTGTTTTTGTACTGTTTAACAAATGAGACAACTTACCCCGGTCTTTGTGACAAGTAGCCCCCTTGTCGGGGTAAGTTGTCACACGTACATCGCCTACTAAAAATGTAAATTAAAATTTGTGTTTAATGTTTAGACAACTTTTGTATACAAAATATTGTAGAAGAATGTTACCTTATTTTAATAAAAATTCAAGAATTTATTAAATTCTATCATAACCAAAATATTCCGATTAAAGTCAAAATTGTGTCAACTAGCCCCCTCCTCCCCTACTACTACTGTTATCCACAAGATTATGAAAGTCTTGGAAAAGTCCAATATCAAAATAACACACCGTATGTAAGAGAAACAAGAACTTGTGAAATAATCAATGACGCAGTAAAACTCTAAAGAAGAGTAATTGTACAAAGAAAAACAGATCATCAAAATTGGATGATTGGTTACTAATACTAATGACAACACATTATGACAATACTAATGACAACACATTATGAATTGTATGGCATCTTAGCTATGAATATTAAAAACAATGTAACATGAAATTATTTTAATGGTTTTTCTTTATATCTGGCTTTATAACTGCGCTGAGGATGTGAATTAAATATATGTCGATTAGTGATTGCTGCTACACGGTCTCTACATAAGGTGCAGTACGCAGTGGTCAATTGACAACGAAGTCGAGATAATGAGTCGAGGTTTATATCATGAAGAGAACCGCAAAATGCAAGGTATGTTGTAGTTCCTTGGTTCGATAAGATTACATACAAAATTGAATTATTAAAAAAACCGTTGCATCATATCCAAGAAGTATAAAAGCACAAAACATTATCCTGGACCTTTGGTCACTCTGCACACTATTGTGCATAAATATTTGTTAATTTTTTTACTAATTAGAAGCAACTAATACATTGTGATTATGCATTCATTCTTTCAGCACTAAAACCTGAATTTTGGAGAAAGTAAAAAATATGAATTCCGCTCTATATACTAATTTTCAATAATCTCTCTATTGCTTGAAACATTTCCTGTAATTAATTAACCAAGGAGATTCGGTAAAAAATTTCACACCTGAATTAAATGAAAAAATAAAATAAATAATGGAATAACAATGACGTTAGGTTAGGTTATGATAGTAGGTTGTCTACTACATTAGCAGAGTTAGTTTCATCTGTTAGTTCTGCCATAAGCGCACTTTTAGTTACAAGCTAGTTAGTAACCCAATGTTTTAAAACATCCGGTGATATAGTACCTATATAAAACGAATCGTACGTACCTATTTGATGTGTAAATGATAATCTACTACCCAAAGTTACGCCTGGGTCACGTAGTGTATGAGGTCTAGTAAGAACAACGTTGCTGATTAAATAATTATATTGTATAGGTTGAACTTTTTAAGAGAGTATCATAAGACATTGCACTTCTTTATGTTGAGTTCCAATTATTATCTATCGTGGCATCTCCTAACTTTTGCTGTATTTTGTCATGACGGTTCTAGGAAATTACCCAGTAGCTTTACTTATCTGTTACATATACATTAGTGTCACTATTTACAATACTACAATATTTAATGCCTAAAAAATATATTAATAATCCAGCTAATCAAAAAGGCGAAACAGTTCACTATCATCTTCAAATTGAGGCTGTATGTATATAGTTTGTGACATCGAAATATGAGACATAAAATCCCGAGCAATAGGGGGTCGACAATAATTCTTTAAATAGAAATAATACAGGTATTCTTTAATTTAGTATATTATTTTGATGGGTTTTGTGTTAAAATTGATTATTTATTAGTATTCTATATGAAAACAACAACTTGTTGAATGAAAGCGCCTTTATAGTGACGATTTTAGCTTGCTGTAAGAAAAGTTATACTGCCCCGATCTCCCATTGCGGCAATTGTGGGTATCCTTTGAAAATTTTTATGTCTCATATTTCGATGTTACAAACAGTACATCTTACTTATGATAACTTTGTTTGATGGTCTAGAGTCATATACGCATTAAAAGTTAATCCTGTTACCGTGATAACTATCTTTAAATAATATTTGAATAATGCAATATTTGTATAATACAAATAGTGTACAAAAATCTTATTTCTATGATATAGTTCGTTTTTCTGTCCACACTTCGCTTAAAATGGTAGGAACTTTAGACAAAAGATGTGATCATATTCGGAAAAATTTATATTGACCTATAAATTGGTATACACGTACTTTGCCATCGTCAGCATATAAGAGACAGCTTACATCTAATTTACTTACGATATCATTAATAAATACATTAAAAAATAGAGGGCCAAGTACAGAGCCTTGGTGTACACCATATGTAGATACAAATAGTTTTATTATTGCCCGCAGTATTCAACCAATCCACTCCTGTATATGAAGTAGAACATGAAACATTGCAAAAAACGTTTGCAAAATCTAAATGACTTAATTTTGGAAGTATAATGCCATGATGAAGCATTGTAACAGTCATAATTTCAGCACCCTGTATGCACTTACCTATATATATTAATTGCCTTTGTCACGCCGGTAAATACCCTCAAGGCCACTGTATTTGGTTTTAGCATATTTTACAGCTATTAATTTAAGGAGTGGTATTTATTCACACAGACAGACTAAGTACACAAATTATAACAATAAATAAGAGAGAGTGTTGTTTGAGAATTTACTTTATTAACAACTGCTTGAAGTAAGAAATAACATTTTATAATCAAATTCAAATCTAGTAATTTTAATTATTTCAATTTGGCTAATCAGATCAGTTTTATCAAGGAGACAAAAAGAAGTCCTTTTTTTTGTGTATAATTGGAAGCCATGACAGGATAGTGAATTTTAACAGCTATTTTCTACATTATCCTGGCTCAAAGTGTAAGGAGGCCTAATAAGAGCTAAGGTATGTAACAACTATCTCTCTAACAATATCTCCTCTTTGTTTTGATATAAATTTCATATGTGAGAGACTGAAAAACGGAACATTTTCAGGCCTCTCGTTTCTTACTGTTTGTCCTTACTTTCTTCACGCCAAAATTGACAAATTGTCTAGTAACACTTGACAAAAGCAGCGAGCATTGTACGGTGCACTCAACCATTGGTTTCATCTATTTTTGCTCAAGCTATTTCGAGCAGCTTGTTATAAAGTTTGAGGTCCATGAGGCGCAGCCTTTAGTTAGACCTGAAGAGAGCTGCGGTGGGTCAGAGAAGCCTGTAAGCCACCTTTACCCTTCACAGAGTGTATCGGAGCCCCTCAAAGTTGGACATTGGTTCGCTAGCAGTATTCTCTAGAGTGATATCCGAGAGCGGTCAAAGACGGTTTGTGTACTTAGTCCCAACTGTGAGTACCACTTTCTTTATTTATGATAGCGTTGTGGAGGACACCTTTGTCTCACGTTATGGTCACGACACTTCCAGGACAAAGTGTATGGGTGGTGATAAAATCGTTGTAACTTTAGTCATACCTCTTACCGTAAGCTTTGCGTTTGTGATTATTTCATAATTTTTTGATTTTGTAAACTTAGGGACAGCTGTTCGTAAGGGCATTATACCTGTAAAAACTACAATTTAGATGATGTGCCTTTAGCTTCTTTATTTGGTCATTTGTTGATCGGTGGCCTGATCACTACCTACTTTCCTAGGTAGTATATTGTATTAGTATTGTAGGTTTCATTATTACAAGTAAGATCACCATTTATATTAGATTTCAACTTGTCTCTGTTGTACATTGCAAAAGGGCGCGACTTGTAGGCATTTGTAGGTTAATATTAGTGTCAAACTCATCTGTCACCACAGATCTTCACACACTGTCTTGGTTGTTCCAAATTGTGATTTCGCTGTGTCACACAGTGCTGTGACACATTATTTGTCCGTGTCACATTTACCTTTATTTGTGTTTATACATATTTATATTTACAAATACCTTTATTCATATATCTCTATACCCATTTACATATTTTTACATTTATATATTATTATACTTGAATTCGGATACAGTGTGTTTTATTTGCACCTGCCACATATCTTGCCAGCTGTGTATTCATTTATCAATTTGGTTTTGCCGATTTCACTAAAATCGGATGGCGCCTGGGCTGGTTTACTTATGCGCAGAGAAGAATTAAATTGTCCGGAGTTTACTTTAAATACGAATTCCGAACTCACGACCGCTTCCGTAAAGACGAGCAGCCGGCCTCTGTGACATTGCCTGCAACACCTATTTAGTGTCTCAGCATATCAAAAGCCTTTGTGTGAAATCCATGTAAATCACGCCAACATTGGTAATTTGCATCAATTGTATCAGAAATAAAGTGAGTTGTACAGATAAGATTCATTGCAGTAGATCTACCTTTAAAGAATCCATGCTGATGTTCATAAATGTGATTTTTATCAAATGAAAAAGTTGGTTCATGTAACAGAAATCATAACTTTTCGAAACATTATTTAGGGGAGTTATTGGTCTGAAGTTTTCAATATCGTCTTTATCTACTATCTTATATATATTGGAGTGACTTTAAATTTTTTAAGTCTGGGAAGTCGTTAGTTTTAATAGAAACATTAAAATTGTTCAAATAAAAAAAAGAAGTGTAATGAATTGATATAATTTTATGTGGAAATTAGCCCAGTCCCATGGTGAAAAGAGGGATAGAGAGGGAAGGAATACAATTTTTGACGTTGAGATTTTGTTTAGGATTTAAATTTGGGTTAGTTTGTTTTGTTTAGGAGTTAAGCGTACTAAAAGGATTCCCACTCCTAGGAGGTGAGTGTCTAAATGTTTCTGTCAACTACAAGTTGCTAAGTGGTTAAGTTAAGTAACATTATTCATAAATATTATATATTTTTTTAACACACAGAGTTCTGATACGTGTGAATTATTATCCAGCATACACCTGAGAGAGTAGATAATGACGATATTGAAAACTTCAGACCATTAAAAATATTTTTATCTATTGATGAAGTTTATTGATGAATTTACAGTTTAATCACATCCTGCTGATTCTTAGGACAAATTTTAGGACTAATTCGAGTTACCATGGCAACCAAACTAATATCACTCTGCTGATTGGTAAAAAATTACAGGTGTGGAATTTTCAAGATAAGTTCCGGCAAGAGAGAGGATATTTCACGGCAACTTTTGCTGATTTGTAGTTTATGCTTCTTGGGCGGTTTTCAGGGCAGAGTATAATTATATTATATTAACTGCTGATTTGTTAACCTTTTAGTGGATCCTTTATACATGATAAAGAAGATCCTCGATGTCCCACTACTGCTTAAAGCAACCGTTAGGATTATGTTGACATCCACGATTATTATAGTTCATGCAGCGTTGATAGTGCACTTCATGTATATATTTATGAAAGACAGTGAGAAGTTAAAACAATATATCGCATATCTGATAGGAGCGCTACCAGTAAGTAATACGTCCCTCGATTATATTTCCTATATGCACCATGTGTCCCCACCGTAAGGCAGATACAAGCCAATAACCTGACGTAGTCCTCCCCGACCGCTAACTCAAGACGATATTCGTTAGTTTTCGGAGGGTACAATTTCCAAACGCGTATGTTTTCATGGAGGTTCTGTGATGATATGGGCGGGAATTTTCAGACTTAATCTTTGTTGAAAACGGCGCCTTAAAAGCGCAACGATATATCGAGCATATTCTCCAGAACGCAGTTGTTCCCTGTTGTCATTTTATTGGAGATGGCTTCGTACTAATGCAAGATAATGCGCGTCCACACGTGGCACTAGTAGACAACGAATATTTGTACGAAGTGGGTATTGAACGAATGGTTTGACCATCTTGCAGCCGTGACTTCAATCCAATTGAACATCTGTGCCATTTCATTTGATGCCATTCCACAAGAATGTTTAACCAATCTTATTGATTCAATGCCACATCGACTGAATGAAGCTATTGTGAAGCGATACCTAGTGTATCGCTTGTGTTGTGTATCGACAGTGAGACGTTAAACCCATATTAACCCATAAAAAATTGTTTATCCTTTTTTTAAATTTTTATGTTTTTGTTAGTTTTCACATTAAACTTATGTTTTGATGTTTATTTGATTTGATTTGGCATTTTTTTATTTGATGAGCGTTGACAAACTCTTAAATGTCGTATTTCAAAACAACTCGTTTCCGCATATGCCGCCTTAATTATTTACAAGTAAAAATTTCTCCATTTAAAGCCCTTGTCCGAGACGTTGGATTCCTCGCAAATTACTCATGACATTTGGATGATTTTGTTTTTGAAATGTAGATTGATTCCTCAGTAGCGATGTAATGTCAGAAATTTTCTTCAGAATTTAATTTGAGCATATACGGGGTGCATATTTTCTTCCCGAAGTTTGTAACACCCTGTGGGGCGCAGCAGCTGCAGTAGCTGTTGTCAACTGGAATCATTCTGTAGCCTCATATTTTCTGAACATTTTGTTTCTTATTTCATGGCATTATCTCCGTTTTTATTTGAGATACACTGTTTTAAAACGAACGTAAACATATAAAAGTAGTTGTTGTCAATGGGTTCAACAAGATTTTATGCATTTTAAAGTTTAACGTCTCTCTAATTTTATGCATTTTAAAGTTTAACTTGTACAACTTCTAAGTGGTTCGTTTCCGTGTGTATGTCCAGATATAGCACTGGTAAGTGTATCTTCCTTATTATTCGTCTATTTGCTTATTTCTCTATGCTGCAAATCCAAGATTACTTTTCACAAAACAAATATATCTATATATATATATATATATATATATATATATATATATATATATATATATATATATATATATATATATATATTAGCTTTGAAATTCTTTGTTATTCATATTTGTTTTGTGAAAAGTAATCTTGGGTTTGTAGCATTTTATTACATAGTACAAACCCAAGAGTACTTTTGACAATATATATATATATATATATATATATATATATATATATATATATATATATATATATATATATATATATATATATATATATATATATATATATATATATATATATATATATATATATATATATATATATATATATATATATATATATATATATATATATATATATATATATATATATATATATATATATATATATATATATATATATATATATATATATATATATATATATATATATATATATATATATATATATATATATATATATATATATATATATATATTTATTTATATCTTCTTTGCTATCTTTATATGTTTTTGGAGGGTTTATCTTGGGATAGTAGCAATAAAAAGACTTATTAGATTACTTGACGTTTCGGTCCCTTTCTTGGGCCTTTTTCAAAAGAGTATTTTATTTTGTGACATATTTGACATAGGCAAAAATGACGGTTTTAATTAATTTTTTAAGGTTACTAGACTGTTCGATTAGTATCATAGGGAAGAACAGCCAAGAAACCCTACGAACTTAGGCTATTTTATATTTCATTATTATTCCAATTTTAAACATTCTAATACGAACAGTCTAGTAACCTTAAAAATTAATTAAAACTGTCATTTTTGCCTATGTCGAATATGTCACAAAATAAAATACTCTTTTGAAAAAGGCCCAAGAAAGGGATCGAAACGTCAAGTAATCTAATCAGTCGTTTTATTGCTACTATCCCAAGATAAACCCTCCAATATATATATATATATATATATATATATATATATATATATATATATATATATATATATATATATATATATATATATATATATATATATATATATATATATATATATATATATATATATATATATAAAGGGTCCGCCAATAGGGACGCTCGATCTTTGACAGCTCATGGCGGCCATGTTGTTTGTGGTAGAGTTGGCAAACGTAGTTGTTATTATTCAGTGTATCTTCACAAATCACCATGAACCAATTCAGCCGCGAGCAATATGTGCAAATCGTTAAAACTTATTACGAAAATCATTCATCGGTTCGAGCAACGTTCCGCGCGCTCCGCCAATTTTACGGTGCAATTGATCGTCCTGCTGAGTCGACTATCCGTCGTTTGATTAACAAATTCGAGGCAACCGGTTCGGTGAACAATCAGCCAACACCGACGCGTCGTCGAAACGTCCGATCTGCCCAGAATGTCGCCGCTGTGCGCGATAGTGTGCGTGAAAATCCGCGACAGTCAATTTCACGTCGCGCACAGGAACTCCGCCTTTCGGAAACATCACTTCGCCGAATCTTGCATCTGGATTTGGGCATGCATCCGTACAAGATCCAGCTGACACAAGAGCTCAAAATAAACGACCATAGACAGCGCCGTATCTTCGCTGATTGGGCTTTAGAGCAGTTGGAAGTCGACCTCGATTTTGGTCGCAAAATCATCTTCAGCGATGAGGCACATTTTTGGTTAAATGGGAATGTCAACAAGCAGAATTGCCGTTATTGGGCCGAGAACAATCCACAGGAGGTCCACCAGGTCGCAATGCACCCAGCAAAGGTAACTGTTTGGTGTGGATTTTGGGCCGGAGGCATCATCGGGCCGTATTTCTTCGAGAACGACGATGGTGTGTCCATCACGGTAAACGGCGAACGATACAGATCCATGATAACGAACTTTTTCTGGCATGAAATCGACAATATGGATGTCGAGGATATGTGGTTTCAGCAGGACGGCGCTACGAGCCACACAGCGCGCGCCACAATGGATCTTCTGCAAGAGCGCTTCGGAGTAATGGTTATCTCGCGCGGAGGCGACATCAACTGGCCACCGAGATCGTGCGATTTAACCCCACTAGACTATTTCTTGTGGGGTTTTCTTAAATTACAGGTCTACGCAAACCAACCACAAAAACTGATGCCCTCAAAGTCAACATACGCCACGCCATCGATGAAATACAGCCCGATTTGTGCGCCAGAGTCATTGAAAATTGGACTTCTCGTATGCGCGCCACCCAGCGAAGCCGAAGTGGACATTTGACCGATATTATTTTCCATACATAATGCCTTCGAATACTCTTTCAAACAAAAAATAAATTTCATTTATACCTCTCACACAACTTGCTTTATTTCATTTTAAAGATCGAGCGCGCTTATTGGCGGACCCTTTATATTAAAGAACTTAAAAGCTAATATATTATACTTATTGGCTAGTCCGATTCCAAGTCCGATTATGGTTAAAATTATGGCGGATGCGCCAATGGTGGATTAATATATATTATTATTTAACGCTTCATACAAAATATGAACTGGTTTTTACCATTTGTCTTTCAGTCCCTGAGTTCCATCTTGGACCTATTGATTGTAGTCTATTAATTGTAGAAAATATCTATAGGTACTTGTTTTAAATACTAATATAGGATATAGAATATTTGCTTATGTACATGAGTTGCTGAGGAAAACAAATGTCAGTTTGAGCTGAAATTTTATATAGTGGTTGAAATATTATAATATTATATAATAACACGTAGATATTTTGCATACTAGAGCATACAAGTAATATGGGAGAGAGTGGTGATGTTTACTTTTAATAATATAAATAAAACATAGATGCGGTTACTACATTGTTATTTATTTCGACGAGGCCTAAAAATAATGGAAACAGTATAATAGAGATATATATTTATAACACAATACTGAAACCAATTTTGAAGTAAATTCTCTGAAACCTTATATCCAAGTAGTATCAGCACCGCCAGAGGTCACTTACTTAATATTAACCTATCTGTTTATTTAAAGGGAATACTTGGACTAATAGTGACAGGCTACATGTCAGGCCAAATACAACATTCCGAGAGCGAATTTGACAATTTCTGGTGTGTAGACGCAGCGGGGCATGTACTAGAAAATAAAATACAACTACTTTCCAAAATAACGAATCGATCTGGTCCGTTGATGCTGACTACACTTGTTGTGGTTTATTTACTTGCCACGTTGCCATTGGTTGGGGACGAGAGCCATATCTCCCCCATTATAATTATGATCCACCGATATCCCCCACCTATAGCTCAAGCCCTGTCTTTACTCTATCAATTGTCATCGTTCTGTTATGGGTTTGGTACATCTTACAGTGCCTTATACTTCATTTACGTAACGATGCATCTTAGGTTTCAATTGACTTTACTCAATAGACACGTATTAGGGATATCGGACGACTATATTATTGATGACGAGCTGATGTATGATAAGGCCTACCAGAAAGTGATCTCTCAAAGGCTAAAACTATGCTGTATCCACCACGTTCACGTTTTAAGGTAAGTGTGGCTTGGAAATATTACACCAATTATTCACTTGTTGCTGCGAAATAACAATGTTGATTCATCTATAAATACAATTGTATAATCTATAATACAAATTATAGGAACAAACACTAGTAATCACAGAAGTATCGAATAGATACTTGTACGTGATGACTTGTACGCTCTTAATGGCACATCAATTTTTGTGTCAATAATAGCTTTATAAATACTAAGCTCAACACTTAAGTACATCGGTAACATTTCTAACATTTCTACAGATAACTAAATTTATGTTTCTGGTAAACAGATATTAAATATTTTTTTAAAATCATAATCCATAATTTTAATCTGTTTTTGTAATTATAAAGAATGTATCTCTTGTATTTCTCTAGGGATAAGAATATACAATCTAGGTACCAGGTAAGTAGTACATCTTTTTCCAATTGTTTTGTCACATCGAGGGTATAATAATAAGGAGCTAAACATGAGGAGCTAAACTAATTTTGCATTGTTACAAATAAAGTATTATTCCTAGAAAATACAGCTGCCTTAAGTCGAATATTCGTCGGATTGCTTATACAATGAATTACTAGGATATTATATATTTCTCTTATATATTATTCTTAAGATCTACTTTTGTACAACATGAAGATCATAGAGATAATAGTCATGCACACCTCCCCATTCTATAATACCATACGTTAATAACGATTGTATTAAAGAAAAATACATAATTCTCAATTGCTGAATATTCAAAAAATCTCGCAAGTATTTAAATTTAGATATCAAACCCCTTACCCTTTCTACAAGCTGTTTCATTTCTAATTCCCACCTCATATGTCTGTCAATATGAACACCCAGATATTTTACCGAAGGAGATTCAAAAATTTGCATATTGTGACCTATCCTTAAAGGACCCAACTCAGGAAGACCTGTGTTGTAAGAAACAAAAGGTAAGTACATTGTCCATAATTTAAGGTCAGCTCGTTATACTGCAACCATTTAATAATTTCTGGAAACTAATTTTCTTAACAAAGAGTGATGGATACCATTTTATTGGAAATTCAAAATGAACGTTGTCTCGTTTACATGGACGACATCATTAGTTGCTGGTTATTACAGACGCTTTATTTCAAACTTTGCAAAAATTTCAAAATCAATGACTAAATTACTTGAAAAAGACATTTTATTTAATTTTGATACTCAATGCAAAAATCCATTTAACGAACTGAAACAGGCTTTGATATCCTGTCCAATTTTAAATTACCCTACGTTTATCCTAAATACAGTACAATAAAACGCGAATTGTTAGCTATTGTATGGTCAGTAAAACACTTCAAATAATATATTTTTGGCAGAAAGTTTAAATTAGCTACATACCACAGACCTTTGATGTGGTTATTCTCAATCAAAGATCCAGGCAGCAGACTCGCTCGCTGGGCTTAAAACTAGAGGAGTACGACAACGACATAGTTCACAAACCTGGTAAAATCAATAAGAACGCCGCGCCGATGCTCTTTCTAGAATAATAACTAATTACTTTAAAGAATGTTCCGAATTAAATTTAAAAATATCAGTACCTATATCAGTAGCGCGACATAATATATCTAGAAGCATTTCAATCCAATTCAGATTTAGTATTTGTTTTAAGGATACCATTGGTAGAACAACAAACGTATACCCTCTATCATTTTTATCCCATTCCTATTTTGGATAATAGAACTGGTTTACGTCACATTTTGCCTATCGCAAATAAATTTATCGCGAAATGCGATGAATTTTTGATGTATGTTATCCGTTCCTGATACAAGCATTTGCAAACCACTAAATTATGGCAAAAAATTATGTTCAAACTTATTCGCATATAACGACGCATATAACAATTGATAACGACGCTACCTGTGAAGCACGCTTATTTAAAAATCTACAAAAGCTACTAGAAAACGGCATACTTCTTAACCATCATCTCTGAACTCAAGCCGTACCAAGAAAAGTTCAGTATCCGAACTTATTTACAAAAACTAAATACTGAAATTACAACCTAGCTGCCGTCCAAGCAAGCTCCAAAGAGTATTTGAAAACAAATTATAACCCTCACCCAGTGTTAATTCAATTCGACAGACAAACTAAAGTTACCAGAGCTTAAACCACTTAAACTTAACAATCCTAACGGGGAAGAACTGGAAATTGCCCAACATAAACTCGACAAATATTCTAGAGATATAGGAGGTATAGATATAGATAGAGATATAGATATAGATAGAGATATAGATATAGGAGGTATAGATATAGGTCATATATAGGAGATATAGATGACCTCCTATATGGAGGTCATCTATATCTCTGGAATATCAACCAACCATTCATCACGAAACACTACTCATGGTTCACTTATCTAATCATTACGCTTATTATCTGCGTTATTATTTTATATGTATCCTGAAAATGCCGCCGAAGAAGAAGACTAGCCATTGTAGCATCTGGATCACCTCAATCTCCACCAAATCACAGATTTAGTGTCCTCACCAGGCTATTTCCACGGAGAAGACCACCAATACACCGCGAAGATGAAATCAATGAAGGGTGCATCGAAATGAGCAGTTGACAGACTATCAATGCATCTCAGTGTCATTTTTTAAAAAGAACTTATTTTCAATCATTTTATTTCATATACATTAGATTATGGTCTTGACTGAATCCAGCTCGTAGGGACGGAGGGGCATTCTTTCTTGAGAGATGAAACATTGTGCTTGTATTTCTCAAAATATATTTGTGCTAATAAACGTATCAATTAAATCTGATTTCGTAAAATAGCACCCGATATATATATATATATATATATATATATATATATATATATATATATATATATATATATATATATATATATATATATATATATATATATATATATATATATTGTTAGGTGCTATTTTACGAAATCAGATTTAATTGATACGTTTATTAACACAGATATATTTTATGAAAAATACAAGCACAATGTTTCATATCTCAAGAAAGAATGCCCCTCCGTCCCTACGAGCTGGATTCAGTCAAGACCATAATCTAATGTTTATGTCAGCGGTTCTGGAATGTTTACAAAACACAGGTGGCCTCTGGTTCGAATATGAGGCTTAATAGGTGCCCGTCACTGCCATGGGCGTCGTGTATCCCTAACATATATATATATATATATATATATATATATATATATATATATATATATATATATATATATATATATATATATATATAATATATATCATTATTTAAATATTCTTTACCTGAATTTAATTCAGTTTCATTCAATGTTGTATGTTTCTTATTATGTAACTTTAATTTTATATTATTTAAAAGTCGATTTATAACATCAACTATTTTTATGAGAAGGGAGTTGTTATATGAATCTTATAGCAGCATATCTTAACTTACATTTTATTATTTAACATTACGCAGATAAAATTATATCAGCCATATCAGCACATATCATATTACACATCCTTCCACATGCTCTAATATTTCGCTTATCAGCACGTAATGCAGATTAAGCTGTTGAACAAGCTGTCGCTTGTCCACCTACATGCTGATGACTTACAGGTTATTTTATATATATATATATATATATATATATATATATATATATATATATATATATATATATATATATATATATATATATATATATTGTTAAACACCAAGAAATGTAAGTCATTTAAATAAAATAGTTTTATTATAAAACACACATTTTACAGTATATTTGCAACCTACACTCTTACAAAGCTAAATTCAATATTTATATATATATATATATATATATATATATATATATATATATATATATATATATATATATATATATATATACATATATATATATATATATATATATATATATATATATATATATATATATATATATATATATATATATATATATATATATACCTGCATGCTGACTTGCATTATATAGTTTATAAGAATATAAGAACATTTGAGTGTACGTATTATTCAGTGTACCATGTAACGACTAGTGTAGTCTCTGTATTCAAGCAGTAAATATCTAAATTAAACTCACTCATCTGCATTTTTTAGTATAGTTGCAACTCTCCATCTAAATAAAAGTTTTTAAAAAGTTATCTTTGCTACGAGCAGCAACTATTTTAGAGTTTTTCCAGTTTCACCAGTTTTTCATTACTTTGTCTTGTAACAGAGGAACTATCTAAAACTAAGTTAAGTATTTACTTATGTTTCAGATTCAAACGTCTCGTTGAATCTAAGTGTAGAATCATCTTGCTGTTCATCCCTCTTTGTACAATGTCGCCTGTGGGAGCTGTCTACTTTATTTACAATGTAAGCTTTTCTCCTCTTCTATTTTACAAAGATTGGGCAAATTGAAATGTAAGATCTAGACAAACTTAATATTCGGACAGATTTTGATAGACCGTTGACTGTACTCTGTGACGGTGTGATTACATTGGAATTATTTTGCAGAAAATTAGCCCCCCAAGTAACTTCAGAATGATAGTATGGCTGGTGGCATTTTTGATGATAGCTATAACCCTTAGTGTATCTGGGCAACTTCTTCAGGACGCAGTAAGGGTGTATTATATTTTTTTATTACAACAAGTAATACGTTAGTTATTTGCACCTAATCTATTTTGCATATATATTATCCGCGTTTCACAGTTTCTTGTCCTTGAACCTTTTAAGGCGAGATATACAAAATAAATCGTTATAGATGTCTATGTAATCATGTGTTGGAATATTATTTCCTTATACAGTAATAAGCAGGGTAATAAGCTTCGTATTTATAGAGTATTTTGTATAGTAATATTTTGAGTAGGTAGTAGGGGAGAGTTGTACCTACCTTGTAACACATTTTCATTTTTCGCAACAAAAGAAACATATTTCGAAGATTTGGAAATGTCGTATCGTTACTATGTCCAGTAAATTATTGTGATATACACAAAAATTTATTTGTTCGAATAAAAAATATATCTGCAGACTTACATTTTTTTTGTATAGAATATTGTTCCAAGGTACATATACCTTGGAAAACCACATATTTTTCTATGAACATTACATCCTTTACATTAGAGCATGAATAAAGGACCACGAACATTTCTTATGGCTTTCGGCCAACTTTTCTGAAAATTTGATATTATGGAGTTCTCGACGTCCTGATTAAAAGATCTGAAGGACCCAACTCAATCTGATGAATAGTTTTTTTATTCGCAATAGTATTGAAAAAAATTTAATATAGTACGTTTATGGTAAAACTGGTATTTCGGTTAAATATGTGGCCGGCACAAAATGAACACCCGGTATTGCATATTTGATCTAAAGCTACAGTAGGAATTATTTAATAAGTAAAATATGGCCGTTGGTTTTTTATTCTACACAATTGATCGAATTTAGTTATTTGCGACTTTCTCTAAATTGACATATTTTGTCGCCACTGTTTTGTATAAGACTTTTGTGTCACCATGAGAACTTTTACAGGACGTCGAGAACTCCATTATCAAATTTTCCGAAAATTTGGCCGAAAGCCATTTTCCTTAAGAAATGTGCGTAGTCCTTTGAAAGCAAGTAACAGAAAACACTTAAAAGAAACTTTTAGGCTTAATTTAAAACTTTTGAAACCCTTTTACATTATATTTATTATAAAATTAAATTTCAATCAAAAACTGGACGTCGAGTCTCTCCGATCCACATGTTTTCTCCAGTCTCTGCAGTCTCAAGACTATATCCAAATTTGCGCTATCAAAAATCGACTGACACTCCACTCCACTCCACTGACACCATAATTTATTTGTCTGTATAACAAAAATAATTTGATTCATAAAAAATTCTTAGCTTCTAAAATTTGATTTATCAATTGTCTTGTGCAATTTGCGTCGTCAACGAGACATAATTTACGGACAAAATGCTCCAGATATCTTTTTTCTTCAAAAATTTAATCGCCACAAATTTTCAACTTCTCGCCAAAAACTCGCAAAATCTCTTAGTGATTCTTTCCCTTGGCTATAATTACTCAAAGTTGACAAAATATCTACACCACTTTCTTAATCACTGGATTTTCACTAACCACTTTCTCAGTAGCTTTTTTGATTTTTTTCCTAAATAGAATAAACGCTTTTTATTATTTTCTTGGTAATGTTTGGTTTCTGTAGAAAAATCTCTTCTTTCTCTGATGTGTCGGATAATATGCTTGTCCTACCTGTTTTTCTCGGGCTTTGGGTCTCCTCAGGCAAAATAAATGATAGTGTATTTTATAGTTTGGTCTTTGTTGACAGGGATAGTCCCTGTACGAAATTTTGAAGAAACATCATGTGCTGATGATGTTGAAACCTGTACAGATGTTGACATAGAAACTGATAATTCCAACGAACGGTCGGGCACGTAGTAGAACAAAAACAAAAAAGCTGAATCAGGAAATACATTCGTATTTAAGAAATATATATGTATATATATATATATATATATATATATATATATATATATATATATATATATATATATATATATATATATATATATATATATATATATATATATATTATCTTCTAATTTCTTTGCTATCTTTATATATTTTTTTGGAGGGTTTATCTTGGGATAGTAGCAATAAAACGACTGATTAGGTTACTTGACGTTTCGGTCCCTTTCTTGGGCCTTTTTCAAAAGAGTATTTTATTTTGTGACATATTTGACGCAGGCAAAAATGACAGTTTTAATTAATTTTTAATATCACAAAAGATATAGCTAATACTTTAAAAATTAATAATTCTCTTCCCCCTAAATTTTATGGTCTACCAAAACTACATAAACCAAATATCCAATTAAGACCTATTGTTTCATATGTTCAAAGTCCATTTTATAATTTAGCAAAATTTTTTCAAATATTCTAAACAACGTTGTTAGGAAAACAAACCATTATATAAAGGACTCTTGGACATTCAAAACATTTATCGTTACAATAAAATTGAATAACCAAGAAAAACTTTTCTCTTTAGATATAATTTCACTATATACCAATATACCAATAGACCTGGCAAAAAATATAACAAATAAACGTTGGAACGAAATAAAAAATTATACTTCTTTACCAATAGAAGAGTTCTTATATGCCTTAGAACTCACATTAAATTGCACATTTTTTCAAAACAATAATACATATTACAAACAAACATATGGCTGTGCAATGGGTTCGCCATTATCCAGTACAATCGCATTTTTTTTCGGATTGTCCTATTTATTAACCGATTTGTCTCAAACTTGAAACTTTGCGGTGTTTAAGGTCACTCACTCATACAATTTTTGGCTCAAATTTAAAAACATCAATATAGCGGAGCGAAAATGGCGAAAGTATCCTATTCATGAACCAATTTGTCTCAAACTTGTACATGGGGTTATTTAAGGATACTGGGCCCATTTGGATGCTTTTAACGAGTCCCATACATTATACTTGGTGACGAGGGTTTGACGAGGGAGGCAGAAGGTGGTCAGTGGAACTTAAAATACTAAAAATTACAAAAAAATAGGTAAAAAAACTTCCAAATAAAACGGTTATGTTTAAAATCATCAGTTACACTAAAAACTACAAAATAATTAGGACACAAACCTGAACCTTCCTGACATTCTAACGTTTTATACGAAATAAAATCATGAGGCTGATAAAAACTATATTTCAAATGCGTCCCACGTTTTCATTTCTTACCAACGTCAGAATATCAGGTCCAGGTTTGTGTCCTAATTATTTTGTAGTTTTTAGTACAACACGATTTAAATTAAAACCGTTAAAGTTAAGTTTTTTGTACCTGTTTTAATATAATTCAAAAATTGTTTTTACAAAGGTACTTTGTTCGATATCAGATATATAATTCACGTAACACTACGTATACTTTCTTTATCATTTTATTTCTGGTTGTAATTAAAAAATATACTTTCAGAGTGCGGAACTTTTCGACGCTGCTTCTCAGTGTCCTTGGGTGTACTGGGACAAACGCAATAGAAAAACCCTATTGTTATTACTAATGACTTCTCGAACAGACATAGTAGTGTCCGGCTTTGGGATCGTTACTGTGAACTTCCGTCTATTATTATTGGTAGGTATATTTCAAGTTCAGCTATATGTAGATTTCAAATATAATATATTTTAGGGAATTTATTATTCTTCTTTAGAATTTATTAGTTTATTACCCTAACATTACAATTTTTATTTCTATTTATACAACATATTAATAATATGATTTTGGTTCCAGTTTGAAAAATGCGCGTACAGCTTGGTGACATTATTATGGTGATTGACTATGATGGTTACCTCTTTACACACCTGCTTGTTATGTCCTCGAATTCATAGATTACATTAATTATGAATTTTTAAATAAATATTTTTGACACTTCAAGCACTTGCTGAAATATTTGCCTAAATGGGGCAACTCCCTAATTACACTAATTCTAGTATGCATATCTAAGTAGACACTGTTCATTGATTGTTTTATAATTTCGCCTATTGACAAATTGGTGACCAGTAATTTTGTAATTATTGGCAAACATATTGTATACTATTGCAATTTAAAGTGTTTGGTTTATTTTATTTTATTATGCTGTTACAGTGGTACCATACTTTTTTGTACTCTTAGATTATAATATAATATTCAATATGTTCCACAGTTGTTTTAAATGCACTTAGATAACTATATGATAAATATATGTATGTGCAACTTAATATATTTTTTTTAAATTTGTTTGTTGTGAATTTACAATCTACTCTCTATTACATACTATGGACCAATAAGTAAATATATTTAAAAAAAGATGTTTAACATGTGTAGAGAAATCATCCATTGACAATCCTCCTATAGACCCCGTAGGGTTTGTTGTTTTATTCTTAGTCGTCATCTATTTGCTCTCTTAGGTCTAACGGCCACCACTGCCGTTGGCGTCTTTTTCTGATGATGTTTGGTGTGTTACTCATTTCAACTATGTGTCTATTCTCATGTTCTAGTAACCGTTGCTGATGTAGAGTCGAAAATCCTTTTATTTCTTTTGTGACAAATGGGATTTGAAGATCAGTGTGAAGTGTGATGTTTGAGACGTACCAAGGCCCGTTGGCTATAGAGCGGAGCATATTGGATTGTAATCTTTGGATTATTTTAGTGTTTGTTGGCATGGCACATCCCCACAATTTGTATAGTAACAGTTTATTTTCTATAGATAGTTTAGATTTTAGACCTAGAAGCCATGATAACTGTAGTACTTTTTAGTTTAACTGTTATCGTTTTGTCTCAATATTATTCTTCCAAGTTAGTTTCTGATCCAAATATAGTCCTAGGTGCTTTACTTCACTTTGGATTGGGATTTGATTGTTATTAATTGTGACTGGTAGACAGGTTGTGTGCCTCGTTGTAAATGTAGTGTGCAGATTTTGTCTGGTTTGAGTTTAATTGTTTTTTTTTGCGATACTGTCAATACCTGATAATGAAGCTAAGAATGAACTACCAAAACTGTAAGGGATTACGTACGAAAACTGCAACATTTTATCACATTTTACCATTAGAAACATATGATATTGTTATTCTAACAGAAACCTGGATAACTTGTGACTTTAATGATAGTGAATTTTTTTATGATAAATATAACGTATACCGGAAAGACAGAAATATACTTGATACAGGTAAGCTACGTGGAGGGTGTCTTAATAGGGAACATGACTAAAAATTTAAATATAAAAATAATACTAAAAAACATAGCGTAACGTTGTAATAAAACGTTTGCTTCACAAAAAAACAAGATTTCTAATTCAGTATGAACATAGATTAACTGAATAGATATCTTATGAATCTTTTTGGTATGGTTATTACATTGCTGGTTTAAATGTGGTGTTAATGACCTAGAGGAAATAAGCGTGTGTTTGTAAATTGTAGAAACAGTCAATGAAACAGACAAATGAAACAGTCAATGAAACAGACAATGGATTTCTATCTCAGGTAGGCACATGGAAATTTCAGATTTCTTAAATTAGTGTAGTAATAATACCCACTCTTAACGTTAAGGTGTCTTTGGGAAAAACTAAAATACCGAGGAAGAAAATTTATTTTACCTACTTATATTCAAAATACGTTTCTAGTAGTAACTTTTCATTAAATTTTTTTTCTGAATTCCCAAGATCCTACTAATTTTTCCTCTACTATTATATATAGATAGTTAACCATATTTCAACTATTAAATTATGTAGGTACCTATTTAGGTATCAAGTTATGGTTTAAAATGTTCTAATGTATTTTGTATTTGATATTAAATGTTTCTATATGAAGATGTATAGAAGTAAGTAATAGAAAGTAACTATACCTAGGTACTACCTACATATAACCAGAAACCAGAACTTATACTTAGACAATTTTTGCAATTGCTAAAGTTGATATTACCTACCTTGTACCGTACCTAGAAAGTTTAATGACATTATTCATCCCTTGTCGGTAAAGGGATTGTAAAATATGAGAAATTCTACCAATGCAGTCACTTCAAAAATATGTACTTTGTGGTTAAAAATATACAGAAAATATTTTAAACCTCCAACAGACAGGGTGGTTACACGAAAACTGTGTAGAATACTATGGGTAAGCAACTAAACAATCAAAACAAAAATTGAAATATTGAAACGCTTGTTGTTAAATTATTTTATATTATATAGGTTGCCGGATAAAAAGTTATAAACCAAACATAGGTATGTTTTTCAAATGAAATGACCTATATATTTTACTTTCAAATAATGCCTAAAATGCGACCGAAATAGTACCGAAAAAATACCAAAAATGCGAAATTAGAGTTGCGTTTTAGTTAAGTTCATAAGGCGTTTTATAGAACCATAGTCTAGTCAACAAGTGCCAAAGTGGTTAATCAAAACTTTTGAATTTTTCCGACGGGGATCTTTTCTAAATCGGTTTTCAGGAATAGCTTCAAGAAGTGAAAAAAATCTAAGGTTTTGAGATTGACAATTATCAGGGTTTTATGTCAATTTAAAACTAGAGAAAATAAGTTAATTATAAAAGCATATCAAATAAAAAAATTACTCGAAATTTTTTTTTCAATGGATTGTTTATTCAAGTATCCAAAGGGTAGGTGTGTGATTTTTTTTATTTCCTAATCACATATAATGGGTTTAAATAATTTTAATTTTTAGTAATTTAGCAATTTTTAATGATTTATTTTAAGTGTCCGAATCGGCAGGCGCGCCGCTTTAAGTCACATCACCCGCTTTAAGGACGTCACATAGCCCTCTTCTCATCGCTAAGTAAAAATTATAAATATTGCTGGTAGAGTTTCGGAAGGTGGGACTTTTTAAGGAAATGTCCAGCTCTTTGATGATCTTTTTTTCGATTTCCGATATCTGCAATAGTTTTTAAGATATTTGCAAAAAAATGACACCCCCCATTTTTTACTAAATTGTTTACAACTTTTGTAATTTTTACCGGTTCCTCTTGAAATTTTTCAAAAAGTTTTACAAAGTCGATAATGAGTATTATAATAATTCTTATAGTCTGGAGAGGCGGGAAAATAGTAGCGAAGACATTAAAAATATATTTAAAAAATATATGCAGTACTTTCTTGAAGTAATAAATTGATTTTCAGCTAAAGCAGTAATTTTGAAGGAAAATCCTCAAACAAGTCGGTTTTTTATTTAAATTTATAGAACTTTTCAGTGATAGAACTTTTGACGGAGATTTCCGCGATGTTTGACATGTCAATGCCAAGCGTCATTGTTTTTCTTATTCAGTAAGGCTTGCCATTTCGCCATGGAAATACTAACGCCACAACAACGGTTACAAATTGTAAAAATATTTTATCTAAACCAAGAGTCGATCCGGTCAACGCACCCAGTCTGGTTCACGAGCAGCGTTTGGTAGGCATAATCGCCCAAATTAATTAACGATTCGTCGTATTATTGAAGGTTTCGAAGCAAGTTACACTTTACATCCCCAAAGGCCACTAATACGTAAAAGAGTTCCACCTTCTGCAGAAAATATTGCAGCTGTACGAGCCAGTGCAGATGAATCTTCTTCAACATCGGTCAGACTGCGCGCGAGTTAACGTACTAATCCGACGAAAAGGCTTTTTAAAAACAATTTACAAATTACACACGTGAATTAAACTTTATTGGAGAGCGTGCTGCTCGTACAATTTCTCAAGTCTAACTAACTAAAATAATTATAATCACTGGCACACAAGAATGCATAATCTGCAGATAGGAATATAAAGCTGCTTGTGAAGGCGTCCAATTTCTAGGAACGTCAGCTAGATACGGGATGTAACTCCTCCGGCCCTAGAAAGAACTATGGGGATAGGTCCAGAGTTCGTCGATCCTATGGGGGTTCCTCTAATTTCGGCTTCCTCATTTCTCCTAGCAATGTTGGAAGACCTAAGTTTCTTTACATAGCGGTACATCACATAAAAGGAAATAATAGTTAATAGAATGTACAATAAAATTGTATAAAAACTAATTCGATGAAAGTGTACTGGAACTTCGGTAATATTGTTTAGTTTATTTTGTTGTTCATTTAAAACACTATGAACACTTTTAATCTCGTCCAAATTAATCGTTTCTAATTGTAACGGTTTAATATTATAATTGTCATTTTTTGGAAAACTTGTTGAAAATTGTATTTTGGGCAACTTTATTTGTTTAAAATTTGGTTTTACGTTTTGGAGTATTTTTATTACATTGTCTTTGATTCGCACTACACATTGGTTACTGAGTTCTAATACATAACTCCCGTTCAATGGAATATTGTCTTGATTATTTTCGCATTTTTGGTGGGCTACTACATTTTCGGGTGTGACGATTATCCATTTATTGTCCTCCATTTTCTGGATTTTAGTACTACTTATCCTAACAGGTGTATATTGGCAGTTTGTCACATTTCTTGAATATTTTAGTAGGTTGACTTCGCAAGGGATATCGTTTTCGATCTTGACTATGTTATTTTCTTGGCAGAGATATTCTTCGGACATGACTTTTTGACATTTAACATCGGAAAATGAATAAGTTTGCTCACTAAGGAGAAGGTATTTCGAATGGGGTATTATTGTTTTAAATGAGTCGGATATTGGAATAGGCAAAGAGTACAAGTGATAATAATCATAACTCTCGAGTTGCACAATTGGTATTTGTAAAATAAAGATAATTTGGTTTTCTTTACTGTAACTTTTAATTTCTATAATTTTTTCGAATAGTAAAGTATTCTCTAAAACTGGTTCAAAAGGTAACTTATTCTTTTCTAGGTATTTCTTAATAGAAGAAATTTCTAAAAGCAAGTCTTTAGGTTCTATTATAGAATTATGAAATGTATTAAGTTTTGAAAAAGTGATTGCTACTTCGATTCTTTCGAATGCATCGTATATAACTTGAAATGTTGTTGTTATTTGTGACAATAAACTGTACAGCAAGAAATAGTTGTACATTTCTATTTTTTCTAGTTGTGTATCATGTATAAATCGTTCTATTTGAGCAATTCTAGATTTTAAAATTAGTTGGTTATGAGCAAGTTTTTCTGTATTTTGTTCAAAATTCTGGATAGATGTCTGAAGTATTGTTATCTGTTCTTTCAGTAGGGATTTCACTTTGATTTGATTGTCTGATAATGTTACTATAGCTTGATCATATCGCTCTGCGTCATTTTTGTCAAGATTACCAGTAATAGCTTTTATTATTGAACCAAGTCCGTCGATTATACCTCTTTTATTTTTTCTGTTAAACAACGGATTAAGCTGTTTAATTTGTGTTGATATTTTATTTGTAAGCGTATCAACAAGATGGTAGGAGTTATAGTACTCTTCATTATATTGTTTATTGTGAGTTGAATTATCAATTGCTATTCTAATTTCCGAATATGAATTTTGAAGTCTATAAAATTCTTCTGTTAAATTAGTTATATCGTAAATTTGAATAAAAGTCCAATGGTCGATTTTATTTTGTGCATTACCTAGTTTATAAGGTAAAAGGCCTGGATTACCATTTAGGTCGTGGAATTCGGGGTATACGGTTGCTGTGGCAAGGGTTCTGCAACAACAGAAGGTATCTTTAATTCTTTGATATGTATCACTTCCGTTTTATTGTTTTTGCAATTTTGTATCTTAACTTTATTATTATCGAGCATTTCAATTAACTTATAAGGTCCTTTAAATTTGTTTTCCTTCTTATTACGCCTGTTACTACTTTTATAAACGGTTTGATTAATTTTAAATTGGTACTGTTCGGGTCCTTGAGTATTTCGATCAGTAATAACCTTTTCTTTTATTTTCTTAGAATCTTTAGCAACAGTTTTATATACAGATTTTAGTTTTTCATTATGGCTTTGAACATAGTCTGAATAGAAGGTAGTGTTTATTAACTCAGATGGGTCTCTTGAATGAGTATGTCCTAAAACTAATTCATATGGTGTGAATTTTGTTGTCGAGTGTATTGAGCTATTATAAGCGATGATGGCATATTTCATTAAATATGGGTCATCTTTATATTTCGCTTTTAAGAGTCGTAGATGTTCTAATATTGTTGAATGAAACCGTTCAACTGGGGAATTAGATTCATGATGCAAGGGTGTGGTGAAATGAATTTGTATCTTATGAGATTTTAAAAGTTCTTTCACAGCTTCATTGTTAAATTCGCTGCCATTGTCTAGAACTATTTTAGTAGGTATACCATAGTAACTAAAAAATTCTGTAAGTGCATTACAGGCTTCAATAGCTGCTGTGCCTTTTACTTTAATGGCTTGACCTAATTTTGAAAATTTATCAAGAATTGTTAAGTAAGCTTGGTTGTCGAATTTAAATGTATCTACATGGATAATTTCAAAAGGTTTTGTAGGTGTTTCTGTATGAACTAGAGGTACATATGGTGGATTTCGGGAATATTTTGCTACTTGACATGTGGTACAGTTATTTATGTATTCAGTTATATCGGATCTCATATTTGGCCAATAATAATTACGTTTTAATTTTTCTAGAGTTTCTTGAATTCCTCTATGGTTAGTTTTACCTTCATGCTGATGTTTCATGAGCATAAGACGTTCGTCTTTTTCACGGATTGAATTTATTAGTTTATTACATTTAATTAATTTTAATCCTTTTCCATAAAATTTTTCCATGTATACTTTATTAAAAGTTGAGAAGTTCGCTTCATCATAGAAGTATATATAGAATGTTTTGTCGGAGCTCGTATAATGTTTAAGAAATTCAAAAGTTAGTTGTTCATTGAATTTAGGTATTTTTACTTCAAGAATTTTTAAATTTTGTAAGTCATTACCATGGACTTCGATCTGATCGTGAACGTTTGGTTTAACTAATATTTGATTATGTTTATTATTAATTATTTCATCTAATATTGGGATAGCATTATTGACAGTTTCATTGCTACTTGTATGAGGCGTATTTATGGTTTCATTATTAGGTTCTGGGATTGTATTAATTACATCGGGTTCTGGATTATTACTCGTTGAAGGTGGGTTTTCGTCTAGAACTGGGTTTTCTGCAAGTTGTCTTAGATAATCTAGAATCTCTTGGTTTACTTCGCCGGGATTGTTAATAATGGATTCGTTTTCTAAAGCATTAATTGTTATACGTGAAAGTGCGTCTGCGTTCGTATTTAATTTACCTTTCTTATACACGATATTATAGTCAAATTCCTCTAATTTTAATCTCCATCGTACTAATTTTGAATTTGGTTCTTTAAGATTGAAAAGCCAGATTAATGGGCGGTGATCTGTATAGATCGTGAACTTTCTACTAAAAAGATAAGGACGAAAGTATTTACATGCCCAGACTATAGCCAATAGTTCTTTCTCTACTGTACTATATTTTTGTTCAGTTTCGGTAAGGGTACGTGAAGCAAAAGCAACTGGTTTATCATTTGGAATTTCTCCTTGTGAAAGGACGGCGCCTAGTGCTATATTGCTAGCGTCTGTTGTGAGTATAAATGGTCTTTTAAAATCAGGGTATTGCAAAATTGGGTCGTTAGTTAAGATGTCTTTACAAGTTTGAAAACATTCTACAAATTCTTTATCATGAATTACTTTAGCATTTTTCTTTAAACACTTTGTCATTGGTTTAGTGATTTTAGCAAAATCACGAATGAACCGTCGATAATATCCTAATAGTCCTAAAAAGCTTTTTATATCTTTCTGGGTCTTTGGAATAGGGAATTTCTTTATAGCAATTATTTTATCAGGGTTAGGTTTTACTCCTTCTGATGTTATTACATGTCCTAAATATTGAACTGATTTTTGCAAGAATTCAGATTTATCTAGCTGAATTTTGAAGTTACTTTTTCTTAATCTATCAAAAACTGATTTTAAGCGATCTATATGTTCTTGAAGAGAAGTACTGAAAATAATAATGTCATCTAAATAGACAAGACAAGTTTCACTCTGAAGTCCTCTTAAAATGTTGTCCATAACGCGTTGAAATGTCGCAGGAGCATTTTTAAGTCCAAACGGCATTCGCTTGAATTCATAATGTCCGCCTTCCGTAGAAAACGCAGTTTTCTGTACATCGTTAGGATTCACTTCTATTTGGTGAAACCCACTCGCTAAATCGAGGGTTGTAAAATAATTTGCTTTACCTAGTTTGTCCAAAATATCTGTTATATTTGGTAGAGGGTACTTGTCATCGATTGTCCGCTCGTTTAACTTTCTGTAGTCTATGACAAGTCGCCATTTTTTACGTCTAGATGCGTCTAGTTTTTTAGGTACGATCCATATGGGACTGGACCATGGGGAAGTACTATGTTGAATAATACCTTGATCTAGCATTTTACTAATCTGTGTCTTTACTTCACTCTTATGAACTTCCGGATATCGGTATGATCTTGTAAAAATAGGTGAATCATCTTTTACATTAATTTTATGGCTTATTTCGCTAGTAAAACTAAGTGGAATATTTTCACAGTAAAAAATATCTCTATATTCTGAACAAAGTTTACGAATTGATTCTTTTTCTTCTCTATTGCAGTGATCTATTCTAATATTTTTTAAATTTTGTTTTAAAAGATTTTCATTTTCTTGGTCAAATGGTGTATCAACATCCATTTTTTCGATAAAATTTGTTTCGAGTAAATTTAAGGTTTCGATATTAACAGGTTTCGAAAATTTAAGTTCAAACGGACTTTCATTAACATTAGAGATTGTTGTCAAAGCAAAGTTATTTGCGATTGTTACTTGATTGTTTGCGAAGTTGAGGCTGTCGGCATTTCAACTCCTTTGCCGAATTTTGTATAATTTAAAATTCCTATACCATTTTGCTGGTTTACTGGGATTTTTATAATTTTTTCTGCTCGAGGTGGTATTAAGATAGTATGATTTAAATTTGTACTTTTATTTGTTTGCGGTTTGTTTTCTTCTGGTTCAAAATAATTGGGATATTAGCATTTGGTGTTGCAAGTTGTCTTACGTTAACATTTATATTAGCATTTAATTGTTTAAGCAAATCTACTCCTATAAGTCCATCATATTTTTGGCTAAATTTAAAAAGGTAAAATTTATGTGTTTCTCTAACGTTAAAAATTTTAAAAACAGGTATTTCTATGACTTCATCGTGGTAGCTAACACTATGTGCTGTTTGAATATTGAAATTTTCTTTATAAATGAATCTTCTGTAAAATTTGTAAGCTAATTCTGGGTTCATTAAGCTTTTAGTACTACCAGTATCAATAAGGAAATTTGCATTTAGTTGAGGAATAAAAATATACGGTAGATTGGCTTTAGTGAAATTTAGCTGTATTATGTTTGGTTGCTCGTAGAAGCACTCTGACAAAAATTTACATTTTCTGCAACTTGGGCTTCATTCTGGTTCGAGTTTTGTTCGATTAGTGTATAGTCGGTTTCTTGGTAGGTACCATAATTGGGTAGTCCTTCAGATAGGTATTCGTTATATCCGTTAGGTGGATATATTTCTGTATTTTCAGAAGAATAATCTTGGTAAAAATTAGGCAAATTTTGTAAATATTCGTTTTCGACATACTGACTTTCTGGAATGTTATTTTGTGTTTCGAATGGGTTTTCAAATTGTTCCATTTCATTTATTTTTTGTGTAAAGAGTCCGTTATGTGTAATATTATGCAGTTTAAGTGGAACTCTTGTATTACTTGAACTACTAGTATCCATTGGTTCTGGTTTAAAACTTCTATTAGTTTGAGAAGGTACTTTAAAATTTGGATTAAAATTTTGATTAAAGTTTGGATTAAAGTTTGGTCGTTGATTTGGTAACACTTGGCTTGGTCTTTGCAAAAAGTATTGATGTCTGTGCGGTACAAAATTAGGATTTGGATGCCAGTTTGGTTGGCTAGTAAAATTACGAGTAAGATTTTGTTGGTTTGTCAGATATGGGCGTGGTGATTGTGTTTGTTGAAAATTAGATGGAAAATTTGGTCTATTAAATTGCATCGGGGGTTTGTGTTGAATTTGCGGATTACTATTCGGTCTAATAGGTTGTAAACGTTGTAATGGTCTGAAAACTTGGGTATTTAATGCATTTGTTCGCTGTTGTGAATATAAGAAATTTTCTTCTTCTATTACTAAACTCATTGCTTTTTCTAAGCTATCTGGATTACGTAGACGAATATTCATCTGAATTTGGCCAGTAAGACCTCTAATAAATGTTTTTAATGCTAAGTCATCATAACTGCGCAAATGTATAATTTTTTCATTATTTGACATACCTAAGGTATTTAATTTTGAAATAATTAAGCTCCTAGCATCTTGACAACGCATGCCAAAATTGTAGGCTGTTTCAACTTTGTGTGGACGCATTACGATAAGATCTTGTATCAAACAATCAAGATTTCGCTGGTCCCCAAAACTAAGATATAGAGCGTCTTTTATTTGATCCCAACTCGTTAATTCCGTACGAGATCCTATCAAACTAAGTGCCCTACCTACTAGTTTTACAATAACTGCTCTTAAAATAAAATTATTTATTGTTGGATTATTCTGGTCAGAAAAAGTGTTGATTAAGTTTTCGCAATTGTCAATGAAAATGCACAAAGTATGTGAGTTACCGTCATAATTGGGAATAGTGTCAATATATAATCTAAGAAGCTGATAATTAACTGGTCGTGGGGCGTTATTTAATGCCATTTCTAAATTTTGTTCTAATAATTCGCTTATATCAAAAGATAGATTACTTATCTGCCTTGTGAGTATATCAATCTCGGGGTCAGACATAAATTGGTGCCTGCGAGAATTACGATTGTATGCACTTATACATAAAGAGATAAATGATAAATGACTAAGAACTAGGAATAAAAAGGAATGAGCTTGCTTACATTAATGTTGAAATGATGAGAATCATATCCTTTTGGTTTTCTTGCCTTTTGGTTTCTTGTTTCCCTAACTACTGCCTATAGGTTTCGATTTTTCTTGGCCCAGGGCTTGGTTTTTCGGATTTGGAAATGTTGATCCTCCACCGGTGTGTATAATTTGCTGTCTGTCTCCCTCTTCTGTGG
>CAXKVY010004359.1:0-20807 GCA_964058915.1 Tetropium fuscum
AACCTTGAATGTCTATTTTGATCGGGCTATTACCATTTCCATAAGTTAGGAAAAATCCGTCGTGGGGCGTCTGTTTAGGACGTAGAGCCAAATATTTGTTAAATAATTTTATAGATTATACTTTTCCTTCTTTGTCTTAGTTACATGAACAACCAGAATTGTATCTGTGTGCTCTATGTCACTTCTTTTTAAATTGCAGCAATGTCAAACAACACAAATGTGAACTAATTTCTTATATCAAATTGTTTTTGAAAAGATCGTAAATTACCTTCATCCTCAACTAGATTTAATCCGGTGCATTTAGTAAAAATTTAAGTATTTCTTCTAGTGAAGGATCTACTTTTCTGGAATATGATTTCTTCCTTTTTATTTTAAAAAGCCGGAAGTTATTTATATTAAGGGTTGCTTTCACCATGGATAATACGACCACATCGAAGAAGGAGAATACTCTTTCGATAACCCGGAAAAATATGTCAGTAAAACATTTTTTGAAACTGTGTGTAGTCACTATACATTGATAAACTATATATATCACTATGCACAGATAAACTATCAGTAACCGGCATTGAAATATTTAAAGTTAATAGAGTATGCAGTTGGAGGCCAGACAATGCCTTGCGATGCCCCAATTGAGAATATCAGATACCAAACACAGGTCTACATAGCCGGGAAACCGTTTCGTCCATTTACATGCAAATGCGAACTATCGCAGTCATTCATCTTCCCCTTTCGCGTTGATTAAATATAGTGTAAAACCCCCGCACAGAAGGCTGAGCCACCCTAGACAAGGCTCCCTTATTGAGTGTCGAACACTCAGTATTTAAATCATCAAACGGATACGGATATTACTATTAGGATAATTGGCAGGACCCCACGAATATCTGTGGAAGCCCATGAAATCCTACGAGACACTTTAAAAGCCATTACATCCCCTGCATTGCGGTGGCAAAGTCATTATTTAATTGGGTATTATAATAATAATGAGGCATTAACGATTTTTAAAACGTACAAAGATACATAAACTTATAATGTTCACATGTCATTAGTGTTCGAAATATTTCAACCATAGTCCATAGTTCTTTTGGCGCTAGCATCGCATGACATTTCCGTTAATTTCAATATACAGCTGGGATAAGAACCTGGCCTGGCTATATATTCTAACAGAAATAACATAATCATTATCAGAAACTAAATTTTTACAGTTACAGAGTAAATTAGTAAACTAAAAGTTATATCATATGTTAATTATGAATAATCGTAAATCGTAGTGTATAGAGGGGCTCTAATAGATGAAAAATGCAGTTGAGACATAATATCAGTATTTTTGCACTAATAGGTATAATATTATAAAAATTAATAAAATTAATGTAGGTAATTATTACTTATTATAGCGGACTCGCCTAAAATCTATGCATACTAAAATAAAATAATCTCTTTTTCATATAAACTTAATATCTAGGTAATAATAAAATACTGGACGTGGCTGTTTTCGCCCCTTTAAAAAGAAAGTGGCGTGAAATGTTAGAACGGTGGAGAATGAACAGTCATTACACATGCAACCCTGCCCAAAGAGCAATTCTCCCCGTTACTTGCAAAGCTCGAGGCTCATATCAATGACAGCATCGAGAAAAATCTAAAGTTTGGTTTTCGGACAACAGGACTATACCTCATGAACCCAGACGAAGTTTTAAGAAAAATCCCTGGGGCTTTATCAGTGAAGAAGTTTCTCGCTCCCTTGACGCCAGTCTGGTAGACACGTTGAAAGAAATACGGGGCACATCAGATGAACAGAAAAAACGGAAGAGGACCCACAACCTACACAGGTAGTTCCACAGGATGCACCTAAAGACATGGAGAATGCACCTGACGATGACGAACTTGGTTTGTGGCTTTACCGGAGTCTCCGGATGAAAACATCCGGTGTTCCCTCGAAAAAAAGCCGCCCCTAAACAGACGACGTCAATAAATATTACGAAAAAGGCTTTAAGGAGTCGCGATAATACTTCAAAGTGTGGAATCTGCTTAACTAAATTTAAATGCTACAGAAGCAGTCTCGAATGGATTCAATGTTTAGGATGCAAAAAGTGGATATGTAGCATATCCAATGAAGGGAGCAAAGGTCCCTATTTTGTGTGTTCGAGGTGTGAGGACGAGTTCGAAGACGAAGACGCGTCTTCGTCTTCGAGGCATTTAGGCGATAATAACGATGTTGGCGCAATTACCTAATATTTCAATGCCCATTTTTTTACTGGGGCTACTCTGGCACCAAACTCAACAGAACGCGATTTAAATGGTATTTCCATAAGATGACAAAGTAGCCCCGGTCCTGGGGCGCCAATATTCTTGACTAAAGATGTGATCTCGATAGGAGCAGTACCATTGCTCTTTATCCCTAGGATATACTGGCTAATAAATCTATTTTTTTTATTATTAATTTTTAACCACTAGTAATGTCAACTTTAACCATTTACATTATTGGTGTAAAATCTTAAAGCCATTATGTAACATGAAAATTCCGGTAGTTAATGTATATGAAATATAAATTATTATATCATACGTATTATATATTTTTACGGGTTTATACTGAAACGGCTTTTACAGCAGTTAAACGCTTTTTATTTTCCGAGAGAGTTGATACTGAAAGCTTTGTTTCAGAGATCCGCCGGTATTACGAGCTTACAATAACACAGACGTAATCCTCAAATTGCCGATGGGAAAAAGAATTAGGGATATCCGATGGCTGTCGGTCTGGTGTCGGCGGTTCACGGTAAGTTTTTAAAATATATTATTTAGATAGAATAAATACATTTAGATATATTTATATGGACATACTAAGCCAAAGCTCTCTATCATTATCATCTCTCATTAAATTTTCTTTGTATGTTTGTTAAAACAACTCATAAAGTCTATATATTTCTTCATTCTCTTCCTCCTCATTTTAAATTTTTTCATCTTCAAATTCGCGTTGTTCATTTTCAATGTCGCTGTCTTCATTCTCTGAAATCTCATCATCTTCAGTATTGTAGCATAAGCATATGTGACATAGACATGTCATCACCTTCTTCTGGAATGTGAAGATGGTGTTTAGGGGGAACGCAACATTTGTGGCAAAATTGCATACATCTGTCATATAATAAATGTTCCGTTTCCGTCGACCGTGTATTTACGAGGTTAATTAATGTATACAAAATCGTTTATTAATGACCCCTATTAACGCATGATTTTCTATTAATAAACGATTTTAGTGAAACATACGCATAAATTTAAATTTCCAAATCAAGATGCCGTGTCATCAATCTGTGACTGTCAGTAATGTCACGTTTAATATTTGAAATATAATTTTGTAAAACACCTTCTTCTGCCTCCATACTTTCTGACAATGGTGCACGCTTTTCAGCCATTAAACAATTGGGTGGATGGAAATCCACTGCTGTTGCAGAAGGATATATTGAAAATTCAGTGGAAAATAAAGTTGTCATAGCTAAAAAATCTTCTGTGAAACTCACAGAAACTCCTCATACTAGTTCTACCAGCGCCGAAACAATCATTCAAGATAACGATATAAACGTAAATTTAAATTCAGAATATCATAAAACTGATCATTTATCTGTACAAACACAAATCAGATTTGTGATACTTTATAATAATTAATAAATAATTGAATTTGTACTTAGTTTTCTTAAATAAAAATTTAATATAAGATTTTCTCTGCTTTATTCAAAGTACAGTCGTCGGAAAAATTAAACTATCTCGTATATTAAAACGCTATTAATAATCTGAACAATTAAGTTAAAATATCTCTATTATTAATCGCTGTCATTAATACACTAGTTCGTTAAATAACTATAAATATATGATTATATTTAAGAATTTTAATCATACATTCAAATTAAAAGTTATTGTAAAGTAAAGCCATTTATTACTCGACCAATTATAAATGCAAGAATCCTAATAATATGAGTGCTGTATTAAAACTAAGAAATGGAAAAACGTCTAAATTTTTCATTAGAAGAACATAGGTAAGAAACTACTATAACTAAAATAAAATCACAACATGCTTTTGGGATTTACAAAATTCATAAATGTATATCATACTAAAGTCAACATGAACTACTATAAATAATAAAATATTTAATTTTTTTTTAAATTCTATAAACTGAACATATTAAAGTTCTATAAAAAAATACGTTTTTAAAATTTACAAACTTCATGTCCTATATACAACACAGTAAATCAAACTTTAATAAGCAAACCTACTATAATTATTGAATCTATTCATTCCTACATAAGTTCAGTTTTGTATTCAAACTTTTCAATCTATTTTTTTTAGATTTGTTTTTTTTTTTTTCTAATTTGAGCCAAGCAGCTCAGCCCAGAGGTCCCTTCTGGGTCTTTGAGAAACCTTTTTAATAAGATTTTTTGAATTATAATATGAATTTAATTGGAGATGAAAATGGTATTTCACACCACCAGAATAAAAATATTTTTCAAATAAATATCGCACATTGATTATGTACTATATAAATTACCTATATAATAAAAATTAATTATTGATTAATTATTGTAGAAATATGAAAAGTTCATTTTGGTTTCGATGCCGCCCCTGGCCAAGCCTAAGCCGTTAAAGCTTGTAGGTAACCTTAAATATACTTACCGATGAAAAGTAACATTTTCCGGACTTAAATAATCCACCCTATTACAAACTATACAAGAATGCACCACACTTATTGTTCACCCAAATCGCAATAAATACAAACATTCGTACAACACACTAAAGAAAACACAAGTACAAGACGGCGTTTCGGCAACCTCTCAAATTTGTTTCCATTGATTAATCGACATTGACGTAAAACTCGAGTAAAATTCATCAAACGACGTTGCCCTTGTTGAGATTTATATCTCAAGGCACAGTACATTCTCGGTTTTCATGTATTTTCAACGCAATAAGGCAATAGACTACTTTTGCCAGGAAGTTGTTTTAAATAACATTTTAGTATTAAAATGAATCAGATTCGTTGAAACTGTCAAATTATTTGAACATCTCTTATGGTATTCAAAGACTTCAAGTGGATTTAACAGTAAGCCTGGCAAACGTGCCGTTCGGGAGAAAAAGACGGACGATAAGGATGGAACGGCCAAAAACGTAAACAATTCTGTCTCTCGTATTGAAATGTCTCTAGAACCGACGCTTCCTTCGCAAAAAGAAGTCTTTAGTGGGGTTTATCTGGCACTTTACACACTTTTTTTAGTTGCAGTCCTAATAATTTATCACTAACTTAATATTAATGTTTATTAAATTTTATGTAAAATTTGTTACATTGTTATCAATGTTTTATAATATCACTTATGTTGATTTGTAAGATGGATATTTTTATTTTATTCGATTAATTGTTCATGTTTCTTGTTTGATCTTCCCGGCGCTCCTTAGCCTTCATTATTTTTCTTTCCTCATACAATCGAAAAGTAGTAGCAGTAGGCTCTTTCGCTGAAAGTTTTGTTTTCCCTTTTGTATTTTTTTGCTCTGTATCTATGTTTGTTCGTTCTTTCGTCTTGCTCGTTATACATTGCGACTGACATTTCAGTTTAATGGAAGTCATCGTGTTCAACAAAAATTTGAAATACCCCAAACACATGTAAACTACCATTAATAAACCCGCATTTCGAGAAACCACGCCATAGAATTGATCTGTCATGGGGTGGACTGTGGGAAAACAATAAATTTTCTTTTTTGTCTGCATTGAATGTGAATGTATCACTTTCAGTGAAAGCAGAATTTGTTTACGCAACTCTCTCTCTCTTTTCCATTCATATCGTAGCGCAGATAGCAATCATTTCGAGCTATTGAGTCTGTTGTGTGTGTCATGGTAAACTGGCTCCATTTAGGAAAAGCAGTAAATCATGGCGACGTCAGGCGTTGCAGCATCCCCCGTCGGACGCTATGGTTCACGCTTTATCGCCTTGACGTTTACTGCATATTAGATAAGTTCATTTGTATGTTATAATGTTACATATTTATGGGCCCTTCCTTACACTTATTGCCTCCGTTTGTTATGTGTCATATGCAAACAATAATTTTAGATATCCTACAGAAACACCATTGAAACCATTCCAATCTCCAATCCAATCTCACTAATGCCTAAATTACAACTAGGTAATACGTGAAAATTTTAATAACTATGTAAGAACATTATTTGGTAGTGGCCCCCACATTGGGCACCAGAATGAAACTTGTATAGTCTATTTGGACATGAAGGAGAGTAGTAAACGCATATTAAATACGCAAATTATCAATAAATGTAATGCTTAATAATAATAATAATAATAATAATAATAATAATGTTTATTTTTATAAAAATTTACAATAATATAGTTTAATCACAATTACAGAAAAATAAACATGAGGGACCCACAAAAGAAATCTTGTGCGTGGGATAAACTCATAGAATCATAATAATTACAAAAACAAGCAATATATATGTATACATATATACACATATACATATACACACAAACATACATACACACACATACACACACATCATATCATATACAACAACCATTTCACCCACCTATACAATATTCAAAAACCTAATCTACTTAGAACCTCGACTCTGCCAATATCGAGAATATATTTTTTTGCATTTTTTATTTGTACAATTTGAGCATTGTATTCAATTGTTTTCTTTAGATATACAACCACACCATCATTTTTATTTATATCTCCTTCATTGTATATTAAGTCATAGCCGTCAATTTCAAAAAAAACAGTGTCTTTTATAGCCCAAGTCTCTGACAAAACAATGCAATCAAATTCTACATCAAACTGGCTTAGAAATATATTAAGCTCATCTGCATTTTTAGATAGACTTCTAATATTTTGATGGAAAATTTTTAAGCTATGTTTATTCGTGTTAAATATATTATTGTAGTCCATAGCAGTGTCTAAAGTTCTAGTATTTATAGGTAGGTAGTTATAATCACGTATATATTGATTCATGATACTTTGATAACAATTTTCTTAAAAAATTAAAATTCTAGTAGAATATGTCTAGTAGAATATAATATAATATAATATATATAATAACAATCTAGTAGAATATGTATAGGGTTAGTAACTCTAGATATAATAAGTTCAATTATTGTTAGTTGAAGAATTGGATCTGGTTTTAACACTGATTTTATTTTTAATTGTCTTGGTATTTACTTTCTTCCTGTTATCCTCGTGTTGTTCTTCCTCGTCCAGTTTGAATTCTCTTAGTAAACGTTTTTCTCTTCCTATTGGGTTAGGGGTGGATGGTGCACTGTTAGAATTTACTTCAATGTCTACGTTGTTTTCGTGTGTTATAGATTGTGCAGGTGGTTCAGTATTGCCCAGTTCTTCTGCAGTGTATATTTCATTTTCTATTACAAGTTTATTGCTTCTAATGTATGCTTGTAATCCTTTTTTCCTTGCCTCATTCCTGTGTGAAACCAATATTTTATTATTGGCTCTATCTTCAAAGCATGAATCTGAAGAGATGAATATTTTTTTTCCTTTTAATTTTTTAGCATTTTTGAGAACCAATAACTTTTTTTGATATGATATAAACTCTATTATAATTGGATTTTTGTTGCTTTTCCCTAGTTTATAGATATCGTTTATATCATTTTCTGTGATTTTAACTTCTAGTATATTTATAAAAAAAAAGCAATACTGAGTTCCATAGGTCCTCTTCTAGATTGTCGATTCCGAATATTATTATATTATTCTTACGTGCTTTTCTTTGTAATAAGATGTTCTCACTTTTAATCTGTTGGTTATTCGTTTCAAGTTTTTTGATTTTTGTCTCGTATTTTTCAACAACATTACTTAGTTCTTGTTTAATAGTAACTATTTGTGTTTTTAGATTTTCGTTTAATTCCAATACCTTTTCATTAAAGTTATTTGATATCTTGTTAAACAATGCATCCATGTACGCCTTTTGAGCCACACTGAATTCACTCATTGTTTGTGTTGTATTCAATAATTTGTTTTAGTTTTTATTTTAAAAACTTATTTTACTGCTCTACTTCAGTAGCAAGGTTAAGCAATTAAGCATATGTCTTTATTTAAACAAGGATACAAAAGCTTCTGCACCCAGGGGCCGATCAGGGTGACTAACAATTTCACATACAAAGAAGGTCACGGAAGAAAAAATATGGGGTACATACATAGGAAATTAAAATTCACAGTACTTCGCCTCACCAGTATTATAATAATATTTATAGATTAGGTAGAAAAAGCAGATATATATATATATATATATATATATATATATATATATATATATATATATATATATATATAGATATATATATATATATATATATATATATATATATATATATATATATATATATATATATATATATATATATATATATATATATATATATATATATATATATATATATATATATATTATATATATATATATATATATATAAATATTATTATATATATATATATATATATATATATATATATATATATATATATATATATATATATATATATATATATATATATATATATATATATATATCTATATATATATATATATATATATATATATATATATATATATATATATATATATATAGCTACACGTTTGTGTAGCTCCTATAAAACTGTGTCAATAAAGTGGTGAATAGTGAATGGAAGTTTATGAGATTTGCACAGTGTACTGTTGAAGGCCGAATACTGCTGGTAAGATAGTCAAAGTCTTACTTAAGTTTTGCATAAACTTGCATTTCTCATATTTCGCCGGGTTAAATAATAAATAATTAGTAAATGCTAAGTGAGGCCAGCTATATAAAAAACAAATAGTTTTTGTTACCAAGTGATAACGAAATCACGATACATAGTCATCACTCCATGTTTTACTAGCTTTTTGTCACTGAGGCGAATCACTCTGCTTTTTCTACCTAATCTATAAATATTATTATAATACTGGTGAGGCGAAGTACTGTGAATTTTAATTTCCTATGTATGTACCCCATATTTTTTCTTCCGTGACCTTCTTTGTATGTGAAATTGTTAGTCACCCTGATCGGCCCCTGGGTGCAGAAGCTTTTGTATCCTTGTTTAAATAAAGACATATGCTTAATTGCTTAACCTTGCTACTGAAGTAGAGCAGTAAAATAAGTTTTTAAAATAAAAACTAAAACAACATTATTGAATACAACACAAACAATGAGTGACTTCAGTGTGGCTCAAAAGGCGTACATGGATGCATTGTTTAACAAGATATCAAATAACTTTAATGAAAAGGTATTGGAATTAAACGAAAATCTAAAAACACAAATAGTTACTATTAAACAAGAACTAAGTAATGTTGTTGAAAAATACGAGACAAAAATCAAAAAACTTGAAACGAATAACCAACAGATTAAAAGTGAGAACATCTTATTACAAAGAAAAGCACGTAAGAATAATATAATAATATTCGGAATCGACAATCTAGAAGAGGACCTATGGAACTCAGTATTGCTTTTTTTTTATAAATATACTAGAAGTTAAAATCACAGAAAATGATATAAACGATATCTATAAACTAGGGAAAAGCAACAAAAATCCAATTATAATAGAGTTTATATCATATCAAAAAAAGTTATTGGTTCTCAAAAATGCTAAAAAATTAAAAGGAAAAAAAATATTCATCTCTTCAGATTCATGCTTTGAAGATAGAGCCAATAATAAAATATTGGTTTCACACAGGAATGAGGCAAGGAAAAAAGGATTACAAGCATACATTAGAAGCAATAAACTTGTAATAGAAAATGAAATATAAACTCCAGAAGAACTGGGTAATACTGAACCACCTGCACAATCTATAACACACGAAAACAACGTAGACATTGAAGTAAATTCTAACAGTGCACCATCCACCCCTAACCCAATAGGAAGAGAAAAACGTTTACTAAGAGAATTCAAACTGGACGAGGAAGAACAACACGAGGATAACAGGAAGAAAGTAAATACCAAGACAATTAAAAATAAAATCAGTGTTAAAACCAGATCCAATTCTTCAACTAACAATAATTGAACTTATTATATCTAGAGTTACTAACCCTATACATATTCTACTAGATTGTTATTATATATATTATATTATATTATATTCTACTAGACATATTCTACTAGAATTTTAATTTTTTAAGAAAATTGTTATCAAAGTATCATGAATCAATATATACGTGATTATAACTACCTACCTATAAATACTAGAACTTTAGACACTGCTATGGACTACAATAATATATTTAACACGAATAAACATAGCTTAAAAATTTTCCATCAAAATATTAGAAGTCTATCTAAAAATGCAGATGAGCTTAATATATTTCTAAGCCAGTTTGATGTAGAATTTGATTGCATTGTTTTGTCAGAGACTTGGGCTATAAAAGACACTGGTTTTTTTGAAATTGACGGCTATGACTTAATATACAATGAAGGAGATATAAATAAAAATGATGGTGTGGTTGTATATCTAAAGAAAACAATTGAATACAATGCTCAAATTGTACAAATAAAAAATGCAAAAAAATATATTCTCGATATTGGCAGAGTCGAGGTTCTAAGTAGATTAGGTTTTTGAATATTATATAGGTGGGTGAAATGGTTGTTGTATATGATATGATGTGTGTGTATGTGTGTGTATGTATGTTTGTGTGTATATGTATATGTGTATATATGTACACACGCACAAGATTTCTTTTGTGGGTCCCTCATGTTTATTTTTCTGTAATTGTGATTAAACTATATTATTGTAAATTTTTATAAAAATAAACATTATTATTATTATTATTATTATTATTATTATTATTAAGCATTACATTTATTGATAATTTGCGTATTTAATATGCGTTTACTACTCTCCTTCATGTCCAAATAGACTATACAAGTTTCATTCTGGTGCCCAATGTGGGGGCCACTACCAAATAATGTTCTTACATAGTTATTAAAATTTTCACGTATTACCTAGTTGTAATTTAGGCATTAGTGAGATTGGATTGGAGATTGGAATGGTTTCAATGGTGTTTCTGTAGGATACCTAAAATTATTGTTTGCATATGACACATAACAAACGGAGGCAATAAGTGTAAGGAAGGGCCCATAAATATGTAACAATATAACATACAAATGAACTTATCTAATATGCAGTAAACGTCAAGGCGATAAAGCGTGAACCATAGCGTCCGACGGGGGATGCTGCAACGCCTGACGTCGCCATGATTTACTGCTTTGATTGAAGGAATATCCTTCAATCAACGGATCGAGTAAATTTGTATCTGGATATGAAATAATATTATATTACGATGTTATGAGAATAAGATACTTGTTATGATACTTTATGTGCTAAGCTTTACTTAATATTCTAATAATTATACTGATTAATTATGTTATTTGTAATTTTCTATCACGATTTCAGTTGGGTATTTACACATACAAGGTCGACGTATATTGAACCCCCAGCCCCAGAATATGATTTACATTTCTAAACATAACTCCAGATAAATACACGAGATCGCCATAAAATGTAGAAGCATTTAGAGGCTGGTCTAATCGATTTGACTAATACCTCTATTCGGAGAATCTCGGCATTAATTAAACGTCTCCTCCACGAGCTAGCTCCCTAGCCTAGTTTGAATGAGTACGCGGAAGAAATTAAAATCACGTCCAAAAACAAAAGAGCAGAGGAAACGTGGACAATACAAGTGTCAGAGTGCGTGTCGTGCCCCGACGTTGGCTGCTGTTGATATAGAGAATGTCCTCGAAAGGGTGCCTTGTAATTTACCAAGGGATACGGACGTGTCTGTTCCACTCTAGTACCTTTCTTGCAAGGGCCAGCTCTGGTTTTATATTGAACGTACTCTAGCCGAAATTATAACTACCGCCAGTGGCGGCTTTTCAGAGGAGGCAAGAGCCCCCCCCCCCATACACTTTGCTAGTACATAAATAATTTATTTTTAAAAGTTAATTTAATTTTTATTATGCCATTTATTCAGAAAACAGATACTGACAATATTATATTATCTAAGTGTATTTTCACGACTGACTATAGCAAAAGATGACTGATTGACAGAGAGCAAAGTCTACGATAACTCTATTTTCTATCATTTTAGATCACTGACCTTGACACGCATTTTAGACCTCAATAACCCTCGTGTGGTCCATAGAAGCACGGGAAGTATTGCTTCCCTTAAAGTACATATTTAAATTTCTTATATATGAAATTGCATTATTTAAACCCCGGTTTTGTTGGTCGACAGAAACAAGAACTAGTTTAATTATCATAATTTTTAAATAGCAATCTCGCATCATAATTATTTATGAGCCGTACATGTCTCGACAACGTTTCACGAGGATGCCATGTCCGAGTAAACGCGACAAGTTAATTCGTGCACTCGTCATGGATATAAATAATACGATATGCTATTATTTTTGTTAAATATACAGTCATAATGAAGAGATTGATGAAAATAGAAACAAAAAGACTGTTGATGAATTTTTAAAGACAGCTTCTTGTTTACAAAAATCACTTATTGTAATGGTTTAAATTCGGCTGTGTCCTTATTATTTTAAACAAAATATAATTTCTCGTTTAATTGCTATTGTTCTAGATAAAACAACCAATGTGGCAAATTTAACTGAACTATCTCTAGTAATACGCTACGTTAAAAATGATATAAATTGAGTTAGACTACGAATGGATGAGTTCCTAAGAATTGCTTGCCTTATTTGAAATGTCACCGCATGCCACTGGTAACCCAACCTATAAGATTAGCCTTCTCGAATCAAAACACGACGAGCCTCCACTGACAAAAAAAAACTGACTCAAAAAAAAATATTTTTTTTGTATTTTTGAGTATATGGGTTCAAATCAGAGAGTTGGAAATTTTTTATTGGAAACAATTTTTCCACTATCCATTTCATTAATTTTGCCTTTTCCATTCCATTAATACATAGCAAAAAGGCATTGCGGAATGCGTCCTAAAGTATGGTGCTTGAAAAAAATATAGAGAAAGTCTATAGAAAAATAATTGTTCATTATTAATGTTAACAGCTTGTTTATAATGATTGTTTTATTTTTATATAACATAATAGCTATTCAATAAAAAAAATAAAAATCAAGTTAAAAATGGGCATTATAGAATGTCCGACGAACAAATCCTCATTCAGTGAACGCAGTGAAAGTTTCTAACAAATGATTGTGAAATAGTATCATAGGTGGAGCTATCGTGCAGTCATTTCATCTAATCAAATGTGTGTGACCGGCGTTTGATTGTTTTCCCCAAAACATAATTTCTTAGAACATAATTCTATAATACAGTACTCTTCATTTGCCGATAACTTTAGCTGGCATTGCCAAAGATTCTAATGTAATAATATGTATTATTCAAATGTCATTCCGAGAATAGTCATTTCGAGAACGTTCTCGAACTATGACGCACGTTCCCGAAATGATTAGTATATTCCCGAAATGATTATTGGGTTCCCGGAATGATGTATTAACAACATACAACATAACAGCTGATGTTAATAATATTGTGAGCCAATGAAATGATCTATTTTATGTTTAGCCATTTAACTTATGTTACCAGCAAAGTGTAATAATTCCATAATCATCACGGACCTACAGGTGTTTTGATGCCTAAGTATTTGGGCTGATTTCATATGTATTTGTTGCCCTGAATTCAAATATGGCATTAGTTTTCGCATATTATGAGCTCTATTTCAGTTATTATTTTAGTTACTTTAGCTATTTTAAGTTAAGTCCATGGATCAAATAAAAAACTAAACATGGAATTTTTTATTATATTATACAAATATTATACAAAGATAGAGGAAAAAGTCATCTATGAAACCAGCTAGTCACTGAACACATCGGAAGCTTCTTCTCCGTGACATTCTTGAATGCATTTCGAAACGGTCCCTTTTTAAACTGCAGCAGTAATCGGCCATCATGTATCCCATCTTTTTCGGTAGCGGGCCTCCATAGTTTTAATATCTTGGTGAAGCCTTTCACCTTACTTCTCACTGGTATCTCCTAACTTTTCGGGAAAGCGGTCTAAGTGGCTGTGCAAATAGTGCACCTTAATACTTATGTTACACCCAAGGGAATTGAAATTCTTAGGCATCTCGTTTACCAGTTCAACATAGTTTTCAGCTTTGCGTTTGCCCAGAAAATTTCCAACAACTGCAACAAATGATGTCCAGGCTTTTCGCTCAGCCTCATTCATCGAATTTACGACGGCAGGATCCTTAATGAATTGTATTATTTTGCCACACCGATCACCCATTCATGTTCAGGATACTTTATCTTGTTACCAAGGCTATGTTGTCATATTCTCCTTTCATTTTCGTTGAGTGACCAATGGATATTGAATCATATTTGTCCCCATTGTGTAGGACCCATTTCAAAGTTCGCTTTGAGCTGTCAGGAGTCCTCTAATGTTGTGACAAAATACAAGATTCTCTTCTTGAGAAAAGAAGGGTAGCAGATTCTTTTTCTTTGTACGGAAAAGGTAATTTCGGTTTATTCTTTCAGCAAATTTTTCTCCTTCAACCGGCAAGCCAATAATTCAGAAGCTTCTTTTGACAGGTTGAGATCACTGACGAGGTCATTTAAGTCATCCTGGTTGAAATGAAAATTATAACCTTCATTAGTATCTAAGCGTGATCAGTAGAAGGCCAATAATTGCCCTCACAGAGCTCTGGTAGCTGGTGAAACGTTGGGATCGGCACTTCCTCTGAGTGAGGGGCCAGGCGTCTTGCAGAGATTAAATCGGGATAAGTCCATTTACTACGGTTGTTTCGATTCATTTCAGTAATATTTACTATGCAGAAATAGCAGTCATCGAGGTGGTTTTTGGATTCTCTCCAAACCATCGGTACGCCGAATTTCAGACTTTTTCTTTTCCCGGTAGTCCACTGTGCTCTGTGTAGTCCGGTGCTCGGATTTTATCTTGATCATCAAGCCTAACACCAAAGTATCCATGATAAGCTAGCTCTCTTTACAAAGTAACAGTTCTTCTGTTTTCTTTTAACGTATATTCTCTGCATATGTAGCAAAACACATCAGGATGATTTACACAACTTCTTCTACTGGAACTCATTTTATTTCTATTCGAAAACGTAAATAAAACAATCTACAACACAGTACGTTTTAGGTTAACTTTATAACAACCTTTTATAACAACCTATTTATATTTATAACCCCAATTTATTTGTTGCATATTATAACCTCATTGCAATGCATATTAGGAAATTGCATATTAAAACATCAAAGAAAACAGCGCCAAAGGAATAACACAAGGCAAAAAAGATTGTTCTATTTACATAGATGAAAAATTAACAACAAAAATATATAAACAATCGGTTGTGTCATGAAAAACATTCGTTGAAGTCATTGGAGTACCATTGGCGTAATTCCATTATAAATGACCGAATTTAATTAACAGTGAAAGCATTAGATGAATGCTTTCTGCATTAGATGAATGCGGATCTAAGGCTCCTTCTGCTGAGGAGCCTTAGATCCGCCACTGAAGCAGAGCGTTATTAATATAATTTTAACAGGTGGCCATTTTAGCAAAAGCATCTGAATTTTAAACGTACGATTCTAATTCTAGGGAGTCTGACTGTAGCGCAGGTCGATAAAATGTAACTGTAACGTCCAACCTTCTGGCATGTCCCGTAGACCGGGAAACATCGGAAAATCGCCCGTATATACCGATGCATGGAGCTGAAAACCCCGCTTGGCTGCTTGATACTGCGCGACTATGCAGTTAGGCTAAATGGTTAAATAGAATGTGTCTGTTGATGTTCTGGATGATATATTCGTAAATAATGTAGAAAGCTACTCCAAATATTAGACCCATTAATTTAGGGGAACGGGTCGTAAAGAATAACTTTGTTACATCAGGAGGTTAATTGGAATTTAATTTTTCATGATGTGCAGCTGTTTTTTTAAATGTATTAATTTTTGTTTAGTTCTAAACAAATAAAACTTGGACAATAACTTGTTTGTTATTATCATTATAATCATTAATCTTGTATACCCGTAGGGTAGGCGTTAAGATATTTACACTTTTGACAGATAGTAAACGTGTCAATCACGTAAATTACATTTCATCTGTACACTATACCGTGTCATGTATAAACACTGTCCATTTTTATTTTGTTTCTTGCCATTCTTGTTCCTTGGTTTCATGTTATTGCTCTTTTATTTAGATTATCCACTACCAGGCTGTTGTAGGTTTGCTTTTCTTTGCACACTTTTATGTCTGTCTTTCTTCCTTCATGCGTACTACGTATCCAAACCACATTAATTGTTTTCTCTCAATACCTTCCCAAATAGGTTGTGCTTTTAGTTCTTGTCTTACAAGTTCGTTTCCTATTTTGTCCTTTCTAGTAACTTCTTTCACTGCTCTCAATTTCATTTTAATGGCTTGTATATTTCCTCTTCATCTGGTGATTTATTCCAGATCTAACTTTCACATCAATATGTTAGGATTGGCTTGAACATTTTTGTTTTCTTCTCTAATTCCTTTCTTCTTATAAATACATTATTTACTGCATAATAAAACTCTGTCGTATTATTCCTACATTTATTCTACATATATTTTCATCTCCATTTCGGCTTTGTGTTATTTTACTCTTAAATACTCCTAACTAAAAGTGTTTATGTTTATTCTATGTCTTTTACCTTTATTTCGATTTTTTGGTTGCGGTTTTTCCTATTGTCATCATTTTCTTGCTAATCTTTATTTTCAGATTTCTCTTTTTTTAGTGCCTCAACCGAAATAAACTGCTCGTCAATAGATTCGGCTAATAAACTTTACAAACAGTAGAATTTTCAATCGGTTTTCAGCATATGAAACCCTAATCTTTTCTCTATGACCCGGTATGTTTTAATCTTCAAAATCATTCTTTCTAAGGGTATTGTACAGGGTGGTGAAATCCTTGGGTGTGCAAAATTCGTTGAAATTGAGGAATGTCCCATTTCCAAAAAAATTTCTCAACGTTTTCATAACAATCTTTAAATACCCCATACAATTTTAGCCTAGGGGTTTATAGGCAATTTTCAATTTTTATTTTTGCAAAGCGTTAAAGAACTATTTATACGAATTGGCACTTTTTCGTATTTTTTTGAATTTTCAAAACGTTTTTCAATTTTCAAATTTTCAGAATTTTCAAAACCATTGATATTTGCCATTGTTTCAGAATATACATTTCCATGGTGACAAGTAGACCCTTCTAACAACTTCTAACTTCTAACAAGTAGCGGTAACTTCTGTGAATCAGATTTTTACTTAGAGAAATAAAAGAAATATATGTTTTTTAAACAATATATTCACAAATAAATATGTGTACCAGTGGATGGTTTACAGAATTATTAAACTAATTAAAATTGACACTTAATAAGCCTGAAGAGCTTTAAAATGACTCAAAAAATTAAAAAGTAGCCTGAAGGACTCTAAATTAATACAATAAAAAATACAATTACTCTTGACCCCAAGTCAAGCTGAAAAATTTAACATTTACAATGCAGTGAGTAGTAGTAAACCTTAGTAAATTTGACAAATTGAAATATTACGTAAGACCTGGTAATTCCTCTGCGCAATAAAGATATACAAGGTATATATTTCCTAGCAGACTCTTCAGATCCCCTCGTGAAATGTGGATTTCCTAGGATGCAGCTACGGCTCGGAGGTCCAGTGGGTCGTACCCTCTAAGGGCGATATGTATCACAATGGGTGATATGTTACAGCAACGGTAGGAGATATCTTCCAGTCTGGCGTTCAGGAATTCAGGCAACGATGGTCTTCTCAGCTTAGTCACCAGAGGAATTTATTGTCGGTGACTCATCTCATACCCTACAAGATACTGTTTAGTATCAACATTTTTCTCTTATGTCTACAATATGCTCCTTATTCGAATAAACTGGTCATCTTGTAGCTGTACCGCCACGATCCAGTCTCCTTCCGTTAGATCAACTTGCAGAATTTTTAGTTCAATTTTTGACGGGGGGGGGGGTTCTGCTGAGAGCATCCACGTGGGCCATTTTTGAAATGTATATTTCTGTATTTCGAGCCACCATCCCCAAGAGATAAACGCGGAAGTATTTCAGCGCGTAAACTACTTCCATGGTTTCCAGCTCGTAGGACTGGTAAAATAGGAGACAACGTGCTGATTCCCCTGATCATCAAACTGAATCAACATGGCACCGACACCAATAGAACGTGCATCCGTGTGTAGCTCTGTCCGTAGTTTCGTATCACATATGGAGACAATTGGAGGAGACGTCAACGCTTCCTTAATTTTATTAAATGTCTGCTTTTGTTAAATTCTCTAAAATAGCTGGTCTGCTCAAGAAATTGACGAACTTGTTTGACTGGTTGTGGTGGGGACATCAATTTTCCTCTTTCCAGGCCTATCGCCTATCCCCACTATCGGCGCTCATTTCTCTTCCGAGATATTCAATTGTGGTTTTTAGAAATGCGCATGTGCTAAGTTTGAGCATTAGCACAATTAGCTTATGTTCTGGACACTTAATGAAAACGTTTCTTAGATTCTCCAGTCCCCCTTCGATGGTCAAAGACGGAATGATGACGTCATCCATGTACGGAAGCGCAATACAGTTACGTAAAGGACCAAGGTCCTTGTTAATAAGTGGTTGATAAATGGCGGGGTCTTTGGCGAGCTCAAATGGCATCCGCAAAAACTCGTAATGTCCTTCGGAAGTTATAAACGCCGTTTTCGTTGCCATGGGAACCTGATAGAACCCCGATGCTAAATCTAAGGATGTGAAGTATCTGAACCCTCCCAGTCTATCAATTTGTTCTTTAATATTTGGCAGGGGTACCGGTTTTTTATCGTTATAGCGTTCAGCTGTCTATAGTCGACGCACATTCGATACTCTCCAGATTTTTTTTATTAGCCTGATGGGACTGGCATGGCATAGGGAGATTCTAAAATAATATTATTTGTCAGCAATTCCTCGATAATATTGCGAAGAGCGGTTTTATCTACCTCGGGCATACGGTATGGGTGACGCACAATAGGTGTATCACTTACGCACTTGATTTCCATTTGTACAGTGGAGGTTTTGCCCAGGGTTTCCAGCGAAGATGACACGTAATCCGAAAATTCGTGTACAATACAAGTGTAAAGCGGAAAGCAATTTTGATATAATTTATAAACGATCGTGACCGAATCGGAATTAACCAGAATACAATATTACTTATGCATATCCTGCTGGATATATCTGGATTGGGCTTTCGAATCTGATCCAAATGGATGATGCTATATTCTAGAGAAATCTACACCACTTAGCATCACGAACATATGTGTCACACTTCTGTTACTATAAAGCCTATATGTACAATACCTCTCTCTATCTCTCACTCTCTCCCCTCTCTCTCTATACATCTCTCTCAACGAATCGGTAAAGAAGTATTCACTTCTATCACGTCTACTGTGCTGCACGGGGATTTTTTTTTGGTTTCCTCTGATATTAAACTTATGCCCCAAATAAATATCTGATTGTTCTATTCGAATGATGTGGAATGTATCTTACTACTAATGTAATTTCTCAATTATAGATAGACTTCGGCGAAGTATTCATCCCCCAAAACTTAGAAGTACCCAAACCCAGAATCCTCCCCGAATTCAAGAGAATTGCTCACGGGCTCCGTTCGGACAACATAAGTATTCTAGACGCCAGAACATTTTATATTCCAAATTTACACTACGATGAATCAGCAACGGATGCGTACTTTTATGTAGGCAACGGCCCAGAGCCCAATCACTTGGGAATCAGGATACCTAACGAGACGGGATCGTTAGAGAAATTGCGAGGATACCAGGGCGAAGATATAGAGATTCAGCTTCCGCCTTCGCTGACCGTGTACGATATCGACTGGTTGGCCGTTTGGTGTGTACAGGATAGGCTTAATTATGGGCATGTGCGGATACCCAAGGATCTGGACGTGCCTCCGGCTCTAGGACAAACCAAAATATCGGTGAGTTATAACTTCTAACCATATCGCCAAAATTCTTGCAGCCCCCGTATAAATCTAGGGGTTTTTAAAGCCATTTTATTATGCATTTATTCGTTATTAAAGTATCGTTTTTTATCTGCAAAAAAATGTTCCAACAGAGAAAGATCTTGTAGTGTAACAGCAGTGGCGGGTGTAGCTAACCCTGAGGGGACAAGGGACGAGTATGTAAATGAACAAAAACTCTCATAAATAAAATTTAAAAAAATTCAAAATAACTAAAAAATACTCTAATCGTTAAATAGGTGGTACTTACTTTTTTTTCGGCGAACATATTATATCGTCCATAACTAAAGAACATTATACATAGTATTAGGTTATTCTTTCTCAATGGACAATATTGATAAGTTTGAGAGCCGTTCTTGTCCCATAGAAGTTCTAAGATAATTTTTTGTGTTTTAATTTTCAAAATCTTCTTCCTGTAGTTGCGGATGTAACTGGAAGAATTAAAAATTAGTGATGCCCACGAGACCTTTCGAGACGAGACTTTGAAAAATCGCATGAAAAATCGAAAGTCTCGTCTCGAATATCGTCTCGCTTCGTAAATGTCTCGCAAAATTTTGTCGATGTATATACATATAAGGATAGGTACCTATAGCTTTAAAGGTCCTAATTCCCTAGGTAAGTGAAATACTTATACGATCCCAACTTTTTATTATTGTAAACAAAAACACAAGAAGATAATAACATAAGAAAAATAACACGTTATTTTAGTTGTAGAT
>CAXKVY010004360.1:0-15861 GCA_964058915.1 Tetropium fuscum
CAAAGTAGCCCCGGTCCTGGGGCGCCAATATTCTTGACTAAAGATGTGATCTCGATAGGAGCAGTACCATTGCTCTTTATCCCTAGGATATACTGGCTAATAAATCTATTTTTTTTATTATTAATTTTTAACCACTAGTAATGTCAACTTTAACCATTTACATTATTGGTGTAAAATCTTAAAGCCATTATGTAACATGAAAATTCCGGTAGTTAATGTATATGAAATATAAATTATTATATCATACGTATTATATATTTTTACGGGTTTATACTGAAACGGCTTTTACAGCAGTTAAACGCTTTTTATTTTCCGAGAGAGTTGATACTGAAAGCTTTGTTTCAGAGATCCGCCGGTATTACGAGCTTACAATAACACAGACGTAATCCTCAAATTGCCGATGGGAAAAAGAATTAGGGATATCCGATGGCTGTCGGTCTGGTGTCGGCGGTTCACGGTAAGTTTTTAAAATATATTATTTAGATAGAATAAATACATTTAGATATATTTATATGGACATACTAAGCCAAAGCTCTCTATCATTATCATCTCTCATTAAATTTTCTTTGTATGTTTGTTAAAACAACTCATAAAGTCTATATATTTCTTCATTCTCTTCCTCCTCATTTTAAATTTTTTCATCTTCAAATTCGCGTTGTTCATTTTCAATGTCGCTGTCTTCATTCTCTGAAATCTCATCATCTTCAGTATTGTAGCATAAGCATATGTGACATAGACATGTCATCACCTTCTTCTGGAATGTGAAGATGGTGTTTAGGGGGAACGCAACATTTGTGGCAAAATTGCATACATCTGTCATATAATAAATGTTCCGTTTCCGTCGACCGTGTATTTACGAGGTTAATTAATGTATACAAAATCGTTTATTAATGACCCCTATTAACGCATGATTTTCTATTAATAAACGATTTTAGTGAAACATACGCATAAATTTAAATTTCCAAATCAAGATGCCGTGTCATCAATCTGTGACTGTCAGTAATGTCACGTTTAATATTTGAAATATAATTTTGTAAAACACCTTCTTCTGCCTCCATACTTTCTGACAATGGTGCACGCTTTTCAGCCATTAAACAATTGGGTGGATGGAAATCCACTGCTGTTGCAGAAGGATATATTGAAAATTCAGTGGAAAATAAAGTTGTCATAGCTAAAAAATCTTCTGTGAAACTCACAGAAACTCCTCATACTAGTTCTACCAGCGCCGAAACAATCATTCAAGATAACGATATAAACGTAAATTTAAATTCAGAATATCATAAAACTGATCATTTATCTGTACAAACACAAATCAGATTTGTGATACTTTATAATAATTAATAAATAATTGAATTTGTACTTAGTTTTCTTAAATAAAAATTTAATATAAGATTTTCTCTGCTTTATTCAAAGTACAGTCGTCGGAAAAATTAAACTATCTCGTATATTAAAACGCTATTAATAATCTGAACAATTAAGTTAAAATATCTCTATTATTAATCGCTGTCATTAATACACTAGTTCGTTAAATAACTATAAATATATGATTATATTTAAGAATTTTAATCATACATTCAAATTAAAAGTTATTGTAAAGTAAAGCCATTTATTACTCGACCAATTATAAATGCAAGAATCCTAATAATATGAGTGCTGTATTAAAACTAAGAAATGGAAAAACGTCTAAATTTTTCATTAGAAGAACATAGGTAAGAAACTACTATAACTAAAATAAAATCACAACATGCTTTTGGGATTTACAAAATTCATAAATGTATATCATACTAAAGTCAACATGAACTACTATAAATAATAAAATATTTAATTTTTTTTTAAATTCTATAAACTGAACATATTAAAGTTCTATAAAAAAATACGTTTTTAAAATTTACAAACTTCATGTCCTATATACAACACAGTAAATCAAACTTTAATAAGCAAACCTACTATAATTATTGAATCTATTCATTCCTACATAAGTTCAGTTTTGTATTCAAACTTTTCAATCTATTTTTTTTAGATTTGTTTTTTTTTTTTTCTAATTTGAGCCAAGCAGCTCAGCCCAGAGGTCCCTTCTGGGTCTTTGAGAAACCTTTTTAATAAGATTTTTTGAATTATAATATGAATTTAATTGGAGATGAAAATGGTATTTCACACCACCAGAATAAAAATATTTTTCAAATAAATATCGCACATTGATTATGTACTATATAAATTACCTATATAATAAAAATTAATTATTGATTAATTATTGTAGAAATATGAAAAGTTCATTTTGGTTTCGATGCCGCCCCTGGCCAAGCCTAAGCCGTTAAAGCTTGTAGGTAACCTTAAATATACTTACCGATGAAAAGTAACATTTTCCGGACTTAAATAATCCACCCTATTACAAACTATACAAGAATGCACCACACTTATTGTTCACCCAAATCGCAATAAATACAAACATTCGTACAACACACTAAAGAAAACACAAGTACAAGACGGCGTTTCGGCAACCTCTCAAATTTGTTTCCATTGATTAATCGACATTGACGTAAAACTCGAGTAAAATTCATCAAACGACGTTGCCCTTGTTGAGATTTATATCTCAAGGCACAGTACATTCTCGGTTTTCATGTATTTTCAACGCAATAAGGCAATAGACTACTTTTGCCAGGAAGTTGTTTTAAATAACATTTTAGTATTAAAATGAATCAGATTCGTTGAAACTGTCAAATTATTTGAACATCTCTTATGGTATTCAAAGACTTCAAGTGGATTTAACAGTAAGCCTGGCAAACGTGCCGTTCGGGAGAAAAAGACGGACGATAAGGATGGAACGGCCAAAAACGTAAACAATTCTGTCTCTCGTATTGAAATGTCTCTAGAACCGACGCTTCCTTCGCAAAAAGAAGTCTTTAGTGGGGTTTATCTGGCACTTTACACACTTTTTTTAGTTGCAGTCCTAATAATTTATCACTAACTTAATATTAATGTTTATTAAATTTTATGTAAAATTTGTTACATTGTTATCAATGTTTTATAATATCACTTATGTTGATTTGTAAGATGGATATTTTTATTTTATTCGATTAATTGTTCATGTTTCTTGTTTGATCTTCCCGGCGCTCCTTAGCCTTCATTATTTTTCTTTCCTCATACAATCGAAAAGTAGTAGCAGTAGGCTCTTTCGCTGAAAGTTTTGTTTTCCCTTTTGTATTTTTTTGCTCTGTATCTATGTTTGTTCGTTCTTTCGTCTTGCTCGTTATACATTGCGACTGACATTTCAGTTTAATGGAAGTCATCGTGTTCAACAAAAATTTGAAATACCCCAAACACATGTAAACTACCATTAATAAACCCGCATTTCGAGAAACCACGCCATAGAATTGATCTGTCATGGGGTGGACTGTGGGAAAACAATAAATTTTCTTTTTTGTCTGCATTGAATGTGAATGTATCACTTTCAGTGAAAGCAGAATTTGTTTACGCAACTCTCTCTCTCTTTTCCATTCATATCGTAGCGCAGATAGCAATCATTTCGAGCTATTGAGTCTGTTGTGTGTGTCATGGTAAACTGGCTCCATTTAGGAAAAGCAGTAAATCATGGCGACGTCAGGCGTTGCAGCATCCCCCGTCGGACGCTATGGTTCACGCTTTATCGCCTTGACGTTTACTGCATATTAGATAAGTTCATTTGTATGTTATAATGTTACATATTTATGGGCCCTTCCTTACACTTATTGCCTCCGTTTGTTATGTGTCATATGCAAACAATAATTTTAGATATCCTACAGAAACACCATTGAAACCATTCCAATCTCCAATCCAATCTCACTAATGCCTAAATTACAACTAGGTAATACGTGAAAATTTTAATAACTATGTAAGAACATTATTTGGTAGTGGCCCCCACATTGGGCACCAGAATGAAACTTGTATAGTCTATTTGGACATGAAGGAGAGTAGTAAACGCATATTAAATACGCAAATTATCAATAAATGTAATGCTTAATAATAATAATAATAATAATAATAATAATAATGTTTATTTTTATAAAAATTTACAATAATATAGTTTAATCACAATTACAGAAAAATAAACATGAGGGACCCACAAAAGAAATCTTGTGCGTGGGATAAACTCATAGAATCATAATAATTACAAAAACAAGCAATATATATGTATACATATATACACATATACATATACACACAAACATACATACACACACATACACACACATCATATCATATACAACAACCATTTCACCCACCTATACAATATTCAAAAACCTAATCTACTTAGAACCTCGACTCTGCCAATATCGAGAATATATTTTTTTGCATTTTTTATTTGTACAATTTGAGCATTGTATTCAATTGTTTTCTTTAGATATACAACCACACCATCATTTTTATTTATATCTCCTTCATTGTATATTAAGTCATAGCCGTCAATTTCAAAAAAAACAGTGTCTTTTATAGCCCAAGTCTCTGACAAAACAATGCAATCAAATTCTACATCAAACTGGCTTAGAAATATATTAAGCTCATCTGCATTTTTAGATAGACTTCTAATATTTTGATGGAAAATTTTTAAGCTATGTTTATTCGTGTTAAATATATTATTGTAGTCCATAGCAGTGTCTAAAGTTCTAGTATTTATAGGTAGGTAGTTATAATCACGTATATATTGATTCATGATACTTTGATAACAATTTTCTTAAAAAATTAAAATTCTAGTAGAATATGTCTAGTAGAATATAATATAATATAATATATATAATAACAATCTAGTAGAATATGTATAGGGTTAGTAACTCTAGATATAATAAGTTCAATTATTGTTAGTTGAAGAATTGGATCTGGTTTTAACACTGATTTTATTTTTAATTGTCTTGGTATTTACTTTCTTCCTGTTATCCTCGTGTTGTTCTTCCTCGTCCAGTTTGAATTCTCTTAGTAAACGTTTTTCTCTTCCTATTGGGTTAGGGGTGGATGGTGCACTGTTAGAATTTACTTCAATGTCTACGTTGTTTTCGTGTGTTATAGATTGTGCAGGTGGTTCAGTATTGCCCAGTTCTTCTGCAGTGTATATTTCATTTTCTATTACAAGTTTATTGCTTCTAATGTATGCTTGTAATCCTTTTTTCCTTGCCTCATTCCTGTGTGAAACCAATATTTTATTATTGGCTCTATCTTCAAAGCATGAATCTGAAGAGATGAATATTTTTTTTCCTTTTAATTTTTTAGCATTTTTGAGAACCAATAACTTTTTTTGATATGATATAAACTCTATTATAATTGGATTTTTGTTGCTTTTCCCTAGTTTATAGATATCGTTTATATCATTTTCTGTGATTTTAACTTCTAGTATATTTATAAAAAAAAAGCAATACTGAGTTCCATAGGTCCTCTTCTAGATTGTCGATTCCGAATATTATTATATTATTCTTACGTGCTTTTCTTTGTAATAAGATGTTCTCACTTTTAATCTGTTGGTTATTCGTTTCAAGTTTTTTGATTTTTGTCTCGTATTTTTCAACAACATTACTTAGTTCTTGTTTAATAGTAACTATTTGTGTTTTTAGATTTTCGTTTAATTCCAATACCTTTTCATTAAAGTTATTTGATATCTTGTTAAACAATGCATCCATGTACGCCTTTTGAGCCACACTGAATTCACTCATTGTTTGTGTTGTATTCAATAATTTGTTTTAGTTTTTATTTTAAAAACTTATTTTACTGCTCTACTTCAGTAGCAAGGTTAAGCAATTAAGCATATGTCTTTATTTAAACAAGGATACAAAAGCTTCTGCACCCAGGGGCCGATCAGGGTGACTAACAATTTCACATACAAAGAAGGTCACGGAAGAAAAAATATGGGGTACATACATAGGAAATTAAAATTCACAGTACTTCGCCTCACCAGTATTATAATAATATTTATAGATTAGGTAGAAAAAGCAGATATATATATATATATATATATATATATATATATATATATATATATATATATATATATATATAGATATATATATATATATATATATATATATATATATATATATATATATATATATATATATATATATATATATATATATATATATATATATATATATATATATATATATATATATATTATATATATATATATATATATATAAATATTATTATATATATATATATATATATATATATATATATATATATATATATATATATATATATATATATATATATATATATATATATATATATATATATCTATATATATATATATATATATATATATATATATATATATATATATATATATATAGCTACACGTTTGTGTAGCTCCTATAAAACTGTGTCAATAAAGTGGTGAATAGTGAATGGAAGTTTATGAGATTTGCACAGTGTACTGTTGAAGGCCGAATACTGCTGGTAAGATAGTCAAAGTCTTACTTAAGTTTTGCATAAACTTGCATTTCTCATATTTCGCCGGGTTAAATAATAAATAATTAGTAAATGCTAAGTGAGGCCAGCTATATAAAAAACAAATAGTTTTTGTTACCAAGTGATAACGAAATCACGATACATAGTCATCACTCCATGTTTTACTAGCTTTTTGTCACTGAGGCGAATCACTCTGCTTTTTCTACCTAATCTATAAATATTATTATAATACTGGTGAGGCGAAGTACTGTGAATTTTAATTTCCTATGTATGTACCCCATATTTTTTCTTCCGTGACCTTCTTTGTATGTGAAATTGTTAGTCACCCTGATCGGCCCCTGGGTGCAGAAGCTTTTGTATCCTTGTTTAAATAAAGACATATGCTTAATTGCTTAACCTTGCTACTGAAGTAGAGCAGTAAAATAAGTTTTTAAAATAAAAACTAAAACAACATTATTGAATACAACACAAACAATGAGTGACTTCAGTGTGGCTCAAAAGGCGTACATGGATGCATTGTTTAACAAGATATCAAATAACTTTAATGAAAAGGTATTGGAATTAAACGAAAATCTAAAAACACAAATAGTTACTATTAAACAAGAACTAAGTAATGTTGTTGAAAAATACGAGACAAAAATCAAAAAACTTGAAACGAATAACCAACAGATTAAAAGTGAGAACATCTTATTACAAAGAAAAGCACGTAAGAATAATATAATAATATTCGGAATCGACAATCTAGAAGAGGACCTATGGAACTCAGTATTGCTTTTTTTTTATAAATATACTAGAAGTTAAAATCACAGAAAATGATATAAACGATATCTATAAACTAGGGAAAAGCAACAAAAATCCAATTATAATAGAGTTTATATCATATCAAAAAAAGTTATTGGTTCTCAAAAATGCTAAAAAATTAAAAGGAAAAAAAATATTCATCTCTTCAGATTCATGCTTTGAAGATAGAGCCAATAATAAAATATTGGTTTCACACAGGAATGAGGCAAGGAAAAAAGGATTACAAGCATACATTAGAAGCAATAAACTTGTAATAGAAAATGAAATATAAACTCCAGAAGAACTGGGTAATACTGAACCACCTGCACAATCTATAACACACGAAAACAACGTAGACATTGAAGTAAATTCTAACAGTGCACCATCCACCCCTAACCCAATAGGAAGAGAAAAACGTTTACTAAGAGAATTCAAACTGGACGAGGAAGAACAACACGAGGATAACAGGAAGAAAGTAAATACCAAGACAATTAAAAATAAAATCAGTGTTAAAACCAGATCCAATTCTTCAACTAACAATAATTGAACTTATTATATCTAGAGTTACTAACCCTATACATATTCTACTAGATTGTTATTATATATATTATATTATATTATATTCTACTAGACATATTCTACTAGAATTTTAATTTTTTAAGAAAATTGTTATCAAAGTATCATGAATCAATATATACGTGATTATAACTACCTACCTATAAATACTAGAACTTTAGACACTGCTATGGACTACAATAATATATTTAACACGAATAAACATAGCTTAAAAATTTTCCATCAAAATATTAGAAGTCTATCTAAAAATGCAGATGAGCTTAATATATTTCTAAGCCAGTTTGATGTAGAATTTGATTGCATTGTTTTGTCAGAGACTTGGGCTATAAAAGACACTGGTTTTTTTGAAATTGACGGCTATGACTTAATATACAATGAAGGAGATATAAATAAAAATGATGGTGTGGTTGTATATCTAAAGAAAACAATTGAATACAATGCTCAAATTGTACAAATAAAAAATGCAAAAAAATATATTCTCGATATTGGCAGAGTCGAGGTTCTAAGTAGATTAGGTTTTTGAATATTATATAGGTGGGTGAAATGGTTGTTGTATATGATATGATGTGTGTGTATGTGTGTGTATGTATGTTTGTGTGTATATGTATATGTGTATATATGTACACACGCACAAGATTTCTTTTGTGGGTCCCTCATGTTTATTTTTCTGTAATTGTGATTAAACTATATTATTGTAAATTTTTATAAAAATAAACATTATTATTATTATTATTATTATTATTATTATTATTAAGCATTACATTTATTGATAATTTGCGTATTTAATATGCGTTTACTACTCTCCTTCATGTCCAAATAGACTATACAAGTTTCATTCTGGTGCCCAATGTGGGGGCCACTACCAAATAATGTTCTTACATAGTTATTAAAATTTTCACGTATTACCTAGTTGTAATTTAGGCATTAGTGAGATTGGATTGGAGATTGGAATGGTTTCAATGGTGTTTCTGTAGGATACCTAAAATTATTGTTTGCATATGACACATAACAAACGGAGGCAATAAGTGTAAGGAAGGGCCCATAAATATGTAACAATATAACATACAAATGAACTTATCTAATATGCAGTAAACGTCAAGGCGATAAAGCGTGAACCATAGCGTCCGACGGGGGATGCTGCAACGCCTGACGTCGCCATGATTTACTGCTTTGATTGAAGGAATATCCTTCAATCAACGGATCGAGTAAATTTGTATCTGGATATGAAATAATATTATATTACGATGTTATGAGAATAAGATACTTGTTATGATACTTTATGTGCTAAGCTTTACTTAATATTCTAATAATTATACTGATTAATTATGTTATTTGTAATTTTCTATCACGATTTCAGTTGGGTATTTACACATACAAGGTCGACGTATATTGAACCCCCAGCCCCAGAATATGATTTACATTTCTAAACATAACTCCAGATAAATACACGAGATCGCCATAAAATGTAGAAGCATTTAGAGGCTGGTCTAATCGATTTGACTAATACCTCTATTCGGAGAATCTCGGCATTAATTAAACGTCTCCTCCACGAGCTAGCTCCCTAGCCTAGTTTGAATGAGTACGCGGAAGAAATTAAAATCACGTCCAAAAACAAAAGAGCAGAGGAAACGTGGACAATACAAGTGTCAGAGTGCGTGTCGTGCCCCGACGTTGGCTGCTGTTGATATAGAGAATGTCCTCGAAAGGGTGCCTTGTAATTTACCAAGGGATACGGACGTGTCTGTTCCACTCTAGTACCTTTCTTGCAAGGGCCAGCTCTGGTTTTATATTGAACGTACTCTAGCCGAAATTATAACTACCGCCAGTGGCGGCTTTTCAGAGGAGGCAAGAGCCCCCCCCCCCATACACTTTGCTAGTACATAAATAATTTATTTTTAAAAGTTAATTTAATTTTTATTATGCCATTTATTCAGAAAACAGATACTGACAATATTATATTATCTAAGTGTATTTTCACGACTGACTATAGCAAAAGATGACTGATTGACAGAGAGCAAAGTCTACGATAACTCTATTTTCTATCATTTTAGATCACTGACCTTGACACGCATTTTAGACCTCAATAACCCTCGTGTGGTCCATAGAAGCACGGGAAGTATTGCTTCCCTTAAAGTACATATTTAAATTTCTTATATATGAAATTGCATTATTTAAACCCCGGTTTTGTTGGTCGACAGAAACAAGAACTAGTTTAATTATCATAATTTTTAAATAGCAATCTCGCATCATAATTATTTATGAGCCGTACATGTCTCGACAACGTTTCACGAGGATGCCATGTCCGAGTAAACGCGACAAGTTAATTCGTGCACTCGTCATGGATATAAATAATACGATATGCTATTATTTTTGTTAAATATACAGTCATAATGAAGAGATTGATGAAAATAGAAACAAAAAGACTGTTGATGAATTTTTAAAGACAGCTTCTTGTTTACAAAAATCACTTATTGTAATGGTTTAAATTCGGCTGTGTCCTTATTATTTTAAACAAAATATAATTTCTCGTTTAATTGCTATTGTTCTAGATAAAACAACCAATGTGGCAAATTTAACTGAACTATCTCTAGTAATACGCTACGTTAAAAATGATATAAATTGAGTTAGACTACGAATGGATGAGTTCCTAAGAATTGCTTGCCTTATTTGAAATGTCACCGCATGCCACTGGTAACCCAACCTATAAGATTAGCCTTCTCGAATCAAAACACGACGAGCCTCCACTGACAAAAAAAAACTGACTCAAAAAAAAATATTTTTTTTGTATTTTTGAGTATATGGGTTCAAATCAGAGAGTTGGAAATTTTTTATTGGAAACAATTTTTCCACTATCCATTTCATTAATTTTGCCTTTTCCATTCCATTAATACATAGCAAAAAGGCATTGCGGAATGCGTCCTAAAGTATGGTGCTTGAAAAAAATATAGAGAAAGTCTATAGAAAAATAATTGTTCATTATTAATGTTAACAGCTTGTTTATAATGATTGTTTTATTTTTATATAACATAATAGCTATTCAATAAAAAAAATAAAAATCAAGTTAAAAATGGGCATTATAGAATGTCCGACGAACAAATCCTCATTCAGTGAACGCAGTGAAAGTTTCTAACAAATGATTGTGAAATAGTATCATAGGTGGAGCTATCGTGCAGTCATTTCATCTAATCAAATGTGTGTGACCGGCGTTTGATTGTTTTCCCCAAAACATAATTTCTTAGAACATAATTCTATAATACAGTACTCTTCATTTGCCGATAACTTTAGCTGGCATTGCCAAAGATTCTAATGTAATAATATGTATTATTCAAATGTCATTCCGAGAATAGTCATTTCGAGAACGTTCTCGAACTATGACGCACGTTCCCGAAATGATTAGTATATTCCCGAAATGATTATTGGGTTCCCGGAATGATGTATTAACAACATACAACATAACAGCTGATGTTAATAATATTGTGAGCCAATGAAATGATCTATTTTATGTTTAGCCATTTAACTTATGTTACCAGCAAAGTGTAATAATTCCATAATCATCACGGACCTACAGGTGTTTTGATGCCTAAGTATTTGGGCTGATTTCATATGTATTTGTTGCCCTGAATTCAAATATGGCATTAGTTTTCGCATATTATGAGCTCTATTTCAGTTATTATTTTAGTTACTTTAGCTATTTTAAGTTAAGTCCATGGATCAAATAAAAAACTAAACATGGAATTTTTTATTATATTATACAAATATTATACAAAGATAGAGGAAAAAGTCATCTATGAAACCAGCTAGTCACTGAACACATCGGAAGCTTCTTCTCCGTGACATTCTTGAATGCATTTCGAAACGGTCCCTTTTTAAACTGCAGCAGTAATCGGCCATCATGTATCCCATCTTTTTCGGTAGCGGGCCTCCATAGTTTTAATATCTTGGTGAAGCCTTTCACCTTACTTCTCACTGGTATCTCCTAACTTTTCGGGAAAGCGGTCTAAGTGGCTGTGCAAATAGTGCACCTTAATACTTATGTTACACCCAAGGGAATTGAAATTCTTAGGCATCTCGTTTACCAGTTCAACATAGTTTTCAGCTTTGCGTTTGCCCAGAAAATTTCCAACAACTGCAACAAATGATGTCCAGGCTTTTCGCTCAGCCTCATTCATCGAATTTACGACGGCAGGATCCTTAATGAATTGTATTATTTTGCCACACCGATCACCCATTCATGTTCAGGATACTTTATCTTGTTACCAAGGCTATGTTGTCATATTCTCCTTTCATTTTCGTTGAGTGACCAATGGATATTGAATCATATTTGTCCCCATTGTGTAGGACCCATTTCAAAGTTCGCTTTGAGCTGTCAGGAGTCCTCTAATGTTGTGACAAAATACAAGATTCTCTTCTTGAGAAAAGAAGGGTAGCAGATTCTTTTTCTTTGTACGGAAAAGGTAATTTCGGTTTATTCTTTCAGCAAATTTTTCTCCTTCAACCGGCAAGCCAATAATTCAGAAGCTTCTTTTGACAGGTTGAGATCACTGACGAGGTCATTTAAGTCATCCTGGTTGAAATGAAAATTATAACCTTCATTAGTATCTAAGCGTGATCAGTAGAAGGCCAATAATTGCCCTCACAGAGCTCTGGTAGCTGGTGAAACGTTGGGATCGGCACTTCCTCTGAGTGAGGGGCCAGGCGTCTTGCAGAGATTAAATCGGGATAAGTCCATTTACTACGGTTGTTTCGATTCATTTCAGTAATATTTACTATGCAGAAATAGCAGTCATCGAGGTGGTTTTTGGATTCTCTCCAAACCATCGGTACGCCGAATTTCAGACTTTTTCTTTTCCCGGTAGTCCACTGTGCTCTGTGTAGTCCGGTGCTCGGATTTTATCTTGATCATCAAGCCTAACACCAAAGTATCCATGATAAGCTAGCTCTCTTTACAAAGTAACAGTTCTTCTGTTTTCTTTTAACGTATATTCTCTGCATATGTAGCAAAACACATCAGGATGATTTACACAACTTCTTCTACTGGAACTCATTTTATTTCTATTCGAAAACGTAAATAAAACAATCTACAACACAGTACGTTTTAGGTTAACTTTATAACAACCTTTTATAACAACCTATTTATATTTATAACCCCAATTTATTTGTTGCATATTATAACCTCATTGCAATGCATATTAGGAAATTGCATATTAAAACATCAAAGAAAACAGCGCCAAAGGAATAACACAAGGCAAAAAAGATTGTTCTATTTACATAGATGAAAAATTAACAACAAAAATATATAAACAATCGGTTGTGTCATGAAAAACATTCGTTGAAGTCATTGGAGTACCATTGGCGTAATTCCATTATAAATGACCGAATTTAATTAACAGTGAAAGCATTAGATGAATGCTTTCTGCATTAGATGAATGCGGATCTAAGGCTCCTTCTGCTGAGGAGCCTTAGATCCGCCACTGAAGCAGAGCGTTATTAATATAATTTTAACAGGTGGCCATTTTAGCAAAAGCATCTGAATTTTAAACGTACGATTCTAATTCTAGGGAGTCTGACTGTAGCGCAGGTCGATAAAATGTAACTGTAACGTCCAACCTTCTGGCATGTCCCGTAGACCGGGAAACATCGGAAAATCGCCCGTATATACCGATGCATGGAGCTGAAAACCCCGCTTGGCTGCTTGATACTGCGCGACTATGCAGTTAGGCTAAATGGTTAAATAGAATGTGTCTGTTGATGTTCTGGATGATATATTCGTAAATAATGTAGAAAGCTACTCCAAATATTAGACCCATTAATTTAGGGGAACGGGTCGTAAAGAATAACTTTGTTACATCAGGAGGTTAATTGGAATTTAATTTTTCATGATGTGCAGCTGTTTTTTTAAATGTATTAATTTTTGTTTAGTTCTAAACAAATAAAACTTGGACAATAACTTGTTTGTTATTATCATTATAATCATTAATCTTGTATACCCGTAGGGTAGGCGTTAAGATATTTACACTTTTGACAGATAGTAAACGTGTCAATCACGTAAATTACATTTCATCTGTACACTATACCGTGTCATGTATAAACACTGTCCATTTTTATTTTGTTTCTTGCCATTCTTGTTCCTTGGTTTCATGTTATTGCTCTTTTATTTAGATTATCCACTACCAGGCTGTTGTAGGTTTGCTTTTCTTTGCACACTTTTATGTCTGTCTTTCTTCCTTCATGCGTACTACGTATCCAAACCACATTAATTGTTTTCTCTCAATACCTTCCCAAATAGGTTGTGCTTTTAGTTCTTGTCTTACAAGTTCGTTTCCTATTTTGTCCTTTCTAGTAACTTCTTTCACTGCTCTCAATTTCATTTTAATGGCTTGTATATTTCCTCTTCATCTGGTGATTTATTCCAGATCTAACTTTCACATCAATATGTTAGGATTGGCTTGAACATTTTTGTTTTCTTCTCTAATTCCTTTCTTCTTATAAATACATTATTTACTGCATAATAAAACTCTGTCGTATTATTCCTACATTTATTCTACATATATTTTCATCTCCATTTCGGCTTTGTGTTATTTTACTCTTAAATACTCCTAACTAAAAGTGTTTATGTTTATTCTATGTCTTTTACCTTTATTTCGATTTTTTGGTTGCGGTTTTTCCTATTGTCATCATTTTCTTGCTAATCTTTATTTTCAGATTTCTCTTTTTTTAGTGCCTCAACCGAAATAAACTGCTCGTCAATAGATTCGGCTAATAAACTTTACAAACAGTAGAATTTTCAATCGGTTTTCAGCATATGAAACCCTAATCTTTTCTCTATGACCCGGTATGTTTTAATCTTCAAAATCATTCTTTCTAAGGGTATTGTACAGGGTGGTGAAATCCTTGGGTGTGCAAAATTCGTTGAAATTGAGGAATGTCCCATTTCCAAAAAAATTTCTCAACGTTTTCATAACAATCTTTAAATACCCCATACAATTTTAGCCTAGGGGTTTATAGGCAATTTTCAATTTTTATTTTTGCAAAGCGTTAAAGAACTATTTATACGAATTGGCACTTTTTCGTATTTTTTTGAATTTTCAAAACGTTTTTCAATTTTCAAATTTTCAGAATTTTCAAAACCATTGATATTTGCCATTGTTTCAGAATATACATTTCCATGGTGACAAGTAGACCCTTCTAACAACTTCTAACTTCTAACAAGTAGCGGTAACTTCTGTGAATCAGATTTTTACTTAGAGAAATAAAAGAAATATATGTTTTTTAAACAATATATTCACAAATAAATATGTGTACCAGTGGATGGTTTACAGAATTATTAAACTAATTAAAATTGACACTTAATAAGCCTGAAGAGCTTTAAAATGACTCAAAAAATTAAAAAGTAGCCTGAAGGACTCTAAATTAATACAATAAAAAATACAATTACTCTTGACCCCAAGTCAAGCTGAAAAATTTAACATTTACAATGCAGTGAGTAGTAGTAAACCTTAGTAAATTTGACAAATTGAAATATTACGTAAGACCTGGTAATTCCTCTGCGCAATAAAGATATACAAGGTATATATTTCCTAGCAGACTCTTCAGATCCCCTCGTGAAATGTGGATTTCCTAGGATGCAGCTACGGCTCGGAGGTCCAGTGGGTCGTACCCTCTAAGGGCGATATGTATCACAATGGGTGATATGTTACAGCAACGGTAGGAGATATCTTCCAGTCTGGCGTTCAGGAATTCAGGCAACGATGGTCTTCTCAGCTTAGTCACCAGAGGAATTTATTGTCGGTGACTCATCTCATACCCTACAAGATACTGTTTAGTATCAACATTTTTCTCTTATGTCTACAATATGCTCCTTATTCGAATAAACTGGTCATCTTGTAGCTGTACCGCCACGATCCAGTCTCCTTCCGTTAGATCAACTTGCAGAATTTTTAGTTCAATTTTTGACGGGGGGGGGGGTTCTGCTGAGAGCATCCACGTGGGCCATTTTTGAAATGTATATTTCTGTATTTCGAGCCACCATCCCCAAGAGATAAACGCGGAAGTATTTCAGCGCGTAAACTACTT
>CAXKVY010004362.1:0-2500 GCA_964058915.1 Tetropium fuscum
ATCCTTAGGTATATTCGATAATATCCCTAAGGAAATATTCCATTGCCCTATATAGTATAAAAAGCTATTTATACTATAGGCTATAGTAGCAATTTTTTTAACACAACATCGGGTAAAAAATAATTATTAATAATTATTTGATATTTTATCAATTGCAGCTTCAATATTTCCTAATGAATCGGTTCCACACCGCAAACACATTTTACCACATTACTTTAGCAACAGGTACGAAATTAGTGACAACTTAGCTTGTCAAAAAAATACGTTAAGTTTAATGTCGTGACAATTTTTTTATATTAAATATTAATTCGAACGATTATCAAATACAACATTGGCCAGGCGGCAAGCATTTGAATAAGGATATAATTCCAGAAAAGCTCGTAATAGTTCTAATCGCTTTATTTTTATCTCCTCATAGATGTACCAAGTGTTCCCACTCGAACGAGGTCAGCGTTAGCCGCCATAATGGAAAAATGGCGGCTAACGCTAATGGAAAAGTTTTGTGGGAATATTTCCTAAAATATTAACTTTTAGGTGAAAACACCTGCTACCAAAATTAATCTTCAATAAATTTTCTATGCATATTTTTACTGGACCACACCTTCCACATTTTCATGACATATTTCATGACATATTTCATATTCATTTTCACTTTTAATGAATAAGTACTTACTAGTTTCTCTGACTAACTATTTACATTTCTAACTTAATATTTTATAATTTACTATTTGTGTTTTATGGGTAATATACTGAATTAGTATCAGTTAATCTATTTCTACGAGAGTTTACACAATTGTTTTTTTTATTTAACTAATGGAACTGTAATTCTGGTTGCCTACCCTTCAAGGTAATAATAATCTGCGTTTCCAACAACCAAATTCCTGAATTATTATAACTAACAATACAACAATAACAATAAGAATGCAATATATACAGAAATAAACACTTTAAGTAAGACTATTTGCCTTTAATTTCTACACATTTACACATTTAACATTTAACTAATTCGAACGTTAAATAAATATAACAATTTTGTCTAATTTTTAAATTATTATTTTTGTACTTGCTCTCAATTTTGTTAGGTTATGAATAACACAACACAATATAATAAACTTCACTTTTTGAGTTGTCTCTGTCTGAATTTTGGTGTTTATTTGTGATTAATCTAACACCAGAAGAGGGATTTACCTACAATGTACAAAACGAATACCGGAGAAGAAGAAAATTCAAATCCTGGTCAGTCCGTCCACCATGAAACCAGTTTTTTTTAAAAAATGGTTGAGATGAAGATTTCCCACTGCATTGGAGTTGGTCCAATGCAGTGGGAAATCTTCATTTTACTCGTATACTGGTTCAGGAAGTCCAGGAGATATGCAAATTTGCATACAAAGTTTTGATCCCAAAATAGATAGACAACGTCGATGATAGGTTTGCGGAAATTTAAAGATACTAAAGCGTTTTGTTCTGAATGAATGGGAAACTATGTTGAAATCACTGCGTAGTTAATGAAATTATAAATGGTGAACCTTGGATGGTCGTGCAACAGCATAATGTTTCCAAGGTTGCCTAATTAATTCAGATAGTGGATGAAGGTTCTCTAGAACAAACTATATGTACTGCAGAAAAAGCAGAATAACCGAACACATTATAGAATATCCAACATTTTCTGAATAACGTATACAGTCTGCCTTAATCGACTTCTATCGGGACCTGACTTGTCATATGACAAGGTCAATACGAGAACCACGCCAAACACTTCGTTCTACCATGTGTATGTACCAAGAACTTAAAATTACTTTATCCATGCATCTGCTAAAAGGCAAAAAAATGATGCAAATGTTAATAGGTTTGTCGGTAGCCTTGTAACTTCTGCCTTAATCATGTTTAATCATTCTCGGTACGAAAGCCACCCCAACACTTTTGCCTTTCAGAACCTAAAATTACTTTTGCTATGCATCTGCCAAATGGCATAAAGAATAAAATGATGGAAATAGATTTCGCCGCATCTTTGCGACTTCTGATCCTCGCTTCTGCCACATCCAACCGCTGTGCCATAGTGTTCATTAATTCTAAATATTTTACAGTTTCAAAGGCAGAAACAAGAAACAATTAAATTACGGAAAATTCACTTTTTTGTAGTTATTTTAAAATCGTCATTTGAAAAACTTATGCCATTATTTTTCACGAGATATTTATGATATTAACTTTTATACTTCCAAAAAACCTGGCAAATTTTTATATTTTTCTTCATGATCGAGCCTTCATTTCAACCCTTCGATCTATCGTTTTCCGATGGCTTGATTTTATCTAAGATTTCATACGGTAAGCATGGCAGAGGCGACAAATTCGTGTCAGAAAATGTGGTTTCTGCAAATGTAAAATTGATTTTTAATATGTTAGTCACGCGGGGCCGACCTAATTTTTTCAATCCTCTTAAAGACAGAAGAGCGAAAATGAGGCACTGAAATCTAACACTCTGACGGCTCTAATAGTAGTTGTT
>CAXKVY010004362.1:7500-14094 GCA_964058915.1 Tetropium fuscum
CATATTCATAGCGTTACTACACTGTACTATTTCTATGCAGTCTAAAGCTCTCAACCATCCAGCTGCTTGTTGTTAACAACATTTATAAGTAATTTTAAACCGCATATGTATATTTTATTGTTTTCAAAATCATGTGGAACAACCAGAGCAACGCATGATTTGTCTACTCGCCCATATTTTAAATGTGCGCACCATGTGCGCCTTAAACCTGATCTGGATTGAAAGTTGCGTTTGACCAACATACGTTAGAATACAATCTTTACAGCTAATTTTACATATTCCCGACATGCTATTGATTCATTTGTTCTTGTGTACCTTATCACCTTACTTGTGGACTCGTTGACTTAAGTAAGTACTTACTGTAGAGTATGCAGTAAAAATTATCTGTGTAATGCAAAAATATGTAAATCATGTATTGGTAAATCACTTTAAAAGCAAAGGTCCCAGAACGGAACTTTGTGAAACGTATTTTTTAAGCCAAAGTATTTAATTATATTACCATATGTAGGGGAAAAGGGGCCATCCAGGCGAGATGGTCCAGTTGTATCTATGTAAAATGTAATACAGGTAAGCAAGGCCGGGGGTGATACAACGGTGTAGAAACGTGACGTTTTTGTTGTCGAGGTAAGTTGATATTAATGCAATTTGATGTAATTTATGTCACTTTATCCCACTACACTTTCGTATTACACATTATTGAGTGTAATGAGCTAATTTTATCTTAGTATAATATCTTATAGTATTAATAAGATTTCGTAGTTTTATTGCATGTCGACTTAACATTAAAATGTTCGTGTTTTGCTTAAAGCAGCGTAAATGCAAAACGGACAGGGTAAAATCGGACACATGGTCCGTTTTGCCTTCTTATACAATACACATATTCATGACTTTTAATCAATAATTTACATTTTTGTCAGATGCTCAGCAAATCCAAAGCGAGAGTCCAAGAGACAAGCAATTGTTATGGTTCTTCCTTTTGCTTTGGGAAATCTAAGAAGTTAGGATGCTATGTTCAGCTTTAGCAAATAACAGGAAGAAATTCTTGCTTTTTTGGCCTCACAACCAAAGATTTGAGATCGTTGGCATACGACCTCACGGAGAAAAATAATATCGAGCACAATTTTGATTGTAGCACAAAAATTGCTGGCGGGTATTAGCTGAAGATTTTTAAAGCGGACGCCAGATCTCCTTCTACGTAAATGTAGAAGCATCGTCTGCTGCAAGAGCAAATTTAATCTTGTTGTTCATAAAACATGTTTCTCGTTGCTGATAGAAGTTGAGGACAGAATGAAAATTTTAATGTTGATGAGACAACTGTACCAAAGAATGTATTTTCCAAGCTTTCATAGACAACTATTATATTATTTCCAAAGACCAAAGCTTCATATCAAAAGACAACCAAAAGACACCAAAGCTTACATAGACAACATATATTATTTCATATCAACCAGATTACACACAACGACTTCAACCCATAAATGTGGACTTTATGAAACCAGCATATTATTTATATGCGGCAAAGTGGTTGAGAACAAACCCAGGATGAGTGATCACTGATCACTCATTTCCAAATGGTTGGCGGAACTGGTTGGAAAAGCATTTGAAAAGTCAGCTACCATACCTACGGCATACGCTTTTTGTGCAACGGGTATATGGTCGCCTATCCCCGATATATTTCCAGAAGCGGATTTCATAGCAGCCACATAGCACAAACATCATCCAAAACGACCCGGATGAAGAAGATACGGTACATGAACATGAAATCACTATAGATGAACCTCAGCCGTGTTGTTCGAAATCGTTACCAGGTACAACATAATTTTATGTCTAGCAAGAAGAAAATGGTGATTCTGATAAAGAACCACTTGACAGACTTTATATTCCGTAAAAACGATCTTTAAATGCAGGCAGTTTTGTTGTGTTACCTGCAAAATCATGCCAGCACCCAAAACAAAACAAAAATAAAAGAGTCTCCCAAAAGAGGGGCAGCACCCGCTTTAACTTCCTCAATTAGATTAAAGAATTTTACGGTTCATAAATTATTGGTCAAGTTAAGAGAAAATTCCCAAGATGAGCAAAGAGGTAGAGAAAATTAAAAAGACTCTCAGCGGAAAACCATAGAGCGGCATGATTCCTTTTGTCATTAAAATTCTGACGTCTCTGCTTATATTGTCATTAGTATGCTTCCAGCCTGCATAAGGGTTATTATTCTGCAGTTTAGGAGTTTTTCGTGCAAGAAAACATGTTAAGTGATAGAAAAAATATTTCAGTTTATCAATAAAGTTAATGGTTTTGCAAATGTTTTGTATTTGCCTCGTATTACCTACTTTTCATTTTTGTTGTTGCGTATTTTTTTTCAAGTTCGAATATTGGTTAAATGCTTTAAATGGACATTTATAATCAGCTGAATATATTATTCATAAATCAATTTTAATATTTCTTAGAAAAAAATTCTTTGGCATATTAAATTTATAAGAATAATATGGAATAATATGGCTTTAATCGTAGTTTTTCCATCGATAACCGCAATTACACAAAATGGCCAATTAAATATTTTCTGTAGGTATCTGCATATGTAATAACTAACTATATTGGATATTTTGCATTTCAACTGCAGTCTACTGCTTACCTACGAAATGGTCGCCAACAATTTTGCTCTTTGTTTCAAGTGTTTGACCATAGTTGGGATAAACCCGCTAAAACCTGTTGCTAGACCAATTGTTTTCCTGAATTTGACCGCGGTGGTACTCATATTTGCATGCAATGTCTATAATTGTTTAACATCTTCTGGCTTACAAGGAATTTTGTTGATTACCGTACCTTATACTGTAAGTAATATTTTTTTAAAAACATCTTATCTCTTCATTAATTCCAGATATTGCTGAAATACGGAACGATGCTGCTGAAGATGCGAGAATTAACCCAAGCACTAGAAAACTTGAAATATTTATGGAACATAAATCTCAAACACGACCAGCATAATGCCCTCCTGATATATTTAAAGGCGCAAAAATACGGCATATTCTTTTTGGTTACTTGTATATTGTACTTAGCATCCAAATCTTTCATCTTTAGAACAAGCATATTAGATTGTTATATTCCAAAATGGTTTCCATCTCTATTGTTTTACTTTATCGAGTTTTACGTAGCATGCGTTGGAGCCACAGTCTTTTTCGGAGTAAACGTCCTGTTTTGCCTGTTGATGCTAACGGTGATGGCGCAATTCCAAATACTAAGCGATAGAATAAAGAATATGAACCTGATAGAAGTGGTAGACGATGAGAAACTTCGCAAGTGCTTGCAAGAATTGAAAAGTTTGATTGCCTTCCACAATTTCTTATTAAAGTTGGCACCTCCAGTAGGTATCATAATTCCTTTTAACTGTGTCTTTTTTAGATACGTAATACTCCTCAACGATATTTTCTCTTTACCACTCTTTCTCCTGATGGTCTCATACACTTCTGAGCTATGCATGTTAATGTATGTTTTATCGGCTCCGTGAGTATAGTATATATTTTATGAAACCTAATTCGCCCCAGACGGTTAAACCAGTGACGTAGTCAGGATTTAATTTTAGGGGGGTCCGAGATTTACTACCGGCATATTATATCTGCTCCGTGAGACCGACTTTCACAAGTAAAAGTTTTGGAATTCCATATCTTTTCAAATAAAAAAACTATATTATATATTACGAAAAGTGTATTGCAATACAATAAAATGTGTTTTTATATATTTTTATAAACATTACAAATAAAAAAAATTAAAAATTAAAACAAACACAACTGAATTAAAAAAATATAAAAATTAAAAAAAGTTAAAATTAAAAAAGTAATATTCGTTTGGGTTTCTACCCAGTCATGAGAAATAAAATTTTCTCAGGACTAACTTCAATAACCCAGTGTCTGGAAATTAGAGCCAGACTGGTCATTCGTTCATTGCCTGTTTTATTTCTTAGTAAAGATGAGGTAGTGACCGGCAACGTGGCCAAAACCGTAAGAAGATGGTGAATATTTGGTAAGAAGGACTGCTAACATGTTTTTAAAAATCTCCACCACTTCCGTGCCCTTATCAATTTTTGATAGATTTAATCCAGCTAGAGTATTCTCCTGCAATTACGGCCAAGGAATACTTATCTTCATAGTATTCGGATAAATCCTTTAGCAAGTCAGCTTTTTCCCAGCAGTATATCTAGGTAGGAGAATCTGAAAGCACGAAAACGTCTTCGTGTACAAATCTCTCCTCCAAACTACCAATAATTTGATCTAGACCAGGAATAAAAATGGTTACTCTATAATAATCTTCAGTAGACTCTGTATCAGGGTTTGCTCTTTGTGTCTGTCTCTTATATAAATAAAAGACCCCTTGACTAATCGAGGGGTCCGCACATCAATGTCAAAAATATCTTTGCTGAATTCTGAAGCTCTTGTAAACATTGCATTAAATTCATCTTGCACATTTTCTCTTATTCTTTTTAGTGTCGAAATAATTTGTTTTACATATCTTAAGGATGACAAAAAATCATGCTGTGCAGATTGAAGGAATATGTACAGAGGGAGTGTAATGCTAAATATCTTCTCACACACCACCATAGAAATTATGAATGTACTTTTTTCTATTGCAGCTAAAAATGTGGAGGCAGATCCAGCACTTTGGCGAGGTGATGCAGCCATTTCTTCAAGACTGGTACAGATACAATCAAGTAATTCCGCAAATTTAGTAAACTGTCAGGACACTGTATAAATCTTGTATGGCAAAGATCAAGCATCGTTTTTTTTTGCGGAAAAATCGAGTTACCTCTTGAATTACATTTAATGTGTTCCTTACGTTTTGTGTTGACATAGTACTCTATAAAGCTAGATTTATATAGCTATTAATCCAATAATTTCTAGGGGAGATCCGTACCCTCGCATGGCTACGTCCCTGGGTTAAACGCACAGCCGTAACACTACTTATGAAATATTATATTAATATGACATTTAACTGATTTTTAGCCATGTAGGACTACTGTACAGGTGCTTAGCTATACTCCTTGCCTTTACTATAATAATAGAATTTTTCTTTCAATATTGTTACCCTGCTCAACTTATGACGGATAAGGTACGTTAATAAAACCTATGTTAATTAGTTATTGGTGTAAACGTTGGTGTTTTTAGCTATAAATACTTTTACTTTGGAGTAAAACGTTTACTTTTAATTTGGAGATTTCCTTATTTTTTAATTATGTATTATTAATATTGCCAGTATTTGCGCCGATCGGCCTATAGAGCATCGTGTTATAAAGCAAATAAATACTTGTTTACGGTCTTTTAGGCAGCGCAGATATATGACGCTGTCTATTGCGACAGTGATTGGTATCTACCTAATATCATCCCAGTGCGAAAATGTTTACTACTCATGATGGTGAGAAGTCAGAGGCCAGTTTGTATATCTGCCGAAGGGTTTGTCAACATTAACAATACTACCATCATTTTTGTAAGTGTCCGTAGTGAAACAATATTTATATTAAAATGAAGTCCACAAAATTCTTTTATTGGAAGGATTTTGTGGGTAAAAGGATATCTACAGTTGATTAGCCTAAGTTAATAAGTCAATATAAATGTTACCATAATTTCAGATGCTGAAGACGGCCTATTCCTTCTATACGTTTATGCAGACTATCACGTAGACACAGGGAATGGATTGGAATATTAACAGTACACGTATAAGCCACAATTCACAATCATAGTATAATATATAAGAGTATGGGTATACTAGACATCTTCACATGATTCAACATGCTTTGAAACACTATTATAAATGATTTGATATTAAATATAATTAAGTATTTGCTAAATATATACTAGAATATTATTGTTAGATTTGTCACTATAGTAAGTATTATAGTTATACAGGCTTTCCCTCTTATCAGGGTCCTCGATAATATCTGTCTTAATATTAATTAAACCAAGAAAGTGTTGGATGGAGGACGGAGAGGGTGCATGCGCAGCTAGAAGACATTTACCAGGGTGTACCACAAAGTCACATCGAATATAGTATCTACCTAATAAAATACGCTACCCGCGGCAAGTATCGACACCTACTCCGACAGATCGGGTCCTTAATACTGTCGGCGACCAACAAGCTGTCGGCGACAAATATTCCTGCCGTTCCGGTTCTACTAAACTGGACATAGGTTCCTGCAAAATTCTATTCTATGTCGGAATTTGCATCTGAGATCGTCCGTTCCGCGGTTATACCTCCCACGACAACAGGGAAGAGATACTGGGAAAATCCACTCAATTACCGAGTTGCAACCCGTTCGGTTGAAAGCCTATCTTAAGGCTGCTGGATGTGCAATTCGTTTCCAGCAGCATCAATATAAGCCATTGTATGGGGTCAACTATAGAAATATAGAAGACTTAGGCTGAAGCTTATCTTCAAAACTGACCATTCGTTTCTTAAGGTCAGCTGTGCTTAATTCAGAGGCTGAAAGTTTTGAAAGTTTCATATTAGCTCTACAAGATCATTAATTAAGTCAGTATTGAGTCCGTTGTGGAGAATGAGTTTCCGAATCTATTGGGACTATCCATTCCCCACCGTCAGGTAGATGCCAGT